>JAQFZE010005787.1:0-10024 GCA_034695245.1 Dicyrtomina saundersi
TTAAATCTTGTTTTTCGTTTTTAAGAATTTATATAATTCAATATGTTATTGAAATTCGTAAAATAGCACGTAAAGCTTTAGCAAGGAAATAAAAGTATCTCCTGTACAAAAATGGCCGTGTGTTAGCAGCAAAATTTGTCTCTTTGGTTTTCAAACTTCAGTATAGCGTTTTAAAAGCCGTTAATATTTGGGGTCTCCAATAAATTATAATTACAAATTCAGATTGTCCATCCATCTTAATGCCCCTTTTAAAGGTGCATTCCTTGCCTCCGTTTGAAGATTTTGACTGCGCTACTTTTGGCGCCAAGATCGGAAAGTGAATAAACTGATACCTTAAGTGTACAGCGGCGAAGCCCCTTGCAGCCATCCTATACTAGGTACTCTAATATTTTCAATAGCAAGGGCCAAAATCAGAATCCCTTATTTTAAAAAAAGGTTCAAGTGTGTACAGTTTTCATTCTTCAACGACAGTATGTCTCAGCGGGTTGGTGTAGCCGTGAGTCCATGAGTACTGAATAAACTTGTATTCTTGTGGGGAATAATATCTCGAATTCTCGACGAAAGGGGAAGGGGTATTCTGGTTTTGGATGTGAAATAGATAAGAGCGGTAGTAATAGTAGTAGCAGTAGTAGTATAGAAGAAGAATACGAAGAAGATTGTGTAATGTCTAGAAGTGAATTTTAAAAGTAAGAATGCATTGTTTTTGACATGGCATCCTTCTGTCCTGTGGATAAAGAAAACCAAAAGGAAGGGAGTGAGAGAAAGAGAGATAAGGAAGGTGGATGTTGAAGCTTCTCTAAAAGGGGAGGGAAGCGGACGGAGAGAGTATTATTGTTGTTTTGCTAAAATATTCATGGACTATTGAGTACAGGAGGCGTCTGTTCCCAGCTCAAGTGCGGCTCTTGACGGAGGAAGAGTATATTGCCCAGGGAGCCCAGGAGACTCAGAAGGGTTTGGAAGAACTACGTGAATACTGCAGCAGTCCTGAATGCAGCTCATGGAAGATTGTTACTCGTCTCAAAGATCCTCGCAGGCATGTTTCTTTTCTTCATTTTCTCTTTCTTCACTCTATTATGGGGTCTCGTAGTGTGTTGAACTGTAGGTAGACTGGAGACTGCAGAAACGTAGAAACTTTCTTGCATAAGCATTCATGGCCTCGTAACGTAAAACGTAAACCCTCCTGCACACTGCTCCTCCTGACTGAACCATTGGGAAGAGAGACAGTTATGCAGTTACACAGGCCTCACCTCTACGTGTATCATTCCCACACAAAATGAATTTACCGTATATTCTGTCATGGAGCACCCGGGCTCTATTTACAATTTCGCCTCCCATGTAACTCAGTGCTACCGTATGTGTTATATATATATAGAGGAGTCCCACGCTCTGTTTTCGAGGGTACGGTAGAAACTAAAATCTTAGCGTTTAGGTACTTTAAGACTCCCTTTCATAGAGTGCTGAGTTCTTGGACTTGGCCCCTACTTCATGGTATGATTTTCGTTTTCCCAAATAGTGTACCAAATAAGAGCAATTTTGTAATCAGAATCCAGAGAGGGAGATACAGGCAAAGAGGAGAGTCAGCGTCAGTTTACTTTGTTCCTTTCTATCTTTGTTCAAGGCTCTATACTATTCGGCATGCATATATTTTGCCATCCACGGGAAGGGTGCAAGACTTTGGGTGTTCGGTGGAAATCATATTATGTACCTACCTGCCTACCTAACTAAATATCTGTCGTTGCCTTTTTCCTTGGAATTACTATAGTCTAAATCGTAAGTCTCGGACCATCAACAACGATAACGATGGTAGTATGTACAGGTATGTGTATAGTGTAGTGCACAAAACTGTAATATGATACATAAATCCCTCGCCATTCCATTCCATACTTTCACGTTCACGTTCCCGTTCACCTTGAGCTTCCGTGGATGACTCGACTGGAGCTTTAGACCCGCACACATAGGAGCTAATGAATTGCCATCTAATTAAGTTACGAAGACTTTTATTAGAAGGTTTCAAACTTATTTTTGGTTCTCCAATGTAATTTCATTTTGTATGGAGTTTAAGTCATATTTAATAGACACGCGCTCCCCTCTTGTCATACCTTCACGTCCTATATATTCCACGACTTTCCAGCACACGGGGTCGATGAGCTCCTTTTTTTTAACACACTGTTCATTTTGAGAAGCTTATATATACTTAATAGGACATCGGACAGCACAGCCACAAACAAACTACTGACTGGTGTATGACGCTAGTTTTTGGTTGGAAGTATGTAATGCAAGTTTTTTTGTGAAATTAACTTTTTGTACACTTTTGGCACACCTTCAATTAGAGGATATATCGAAAACCGTAATTTCATAACTTCTTGTTCATATTTTTCAACATAATGTTGTACATTTACATCGTTTTAACTTCGATTTTAACTTTAAACTATATTTCTGTTACATATTCAGATCTCATACACCTAATTGGTAACGTATACGTCTGTATTTAGTGTAGTATTCTAGAAGGGTACTTTGATACGAATGCTAGCTTGGAGACTCCCAAATTAATGGGAAATAATTTCACTTGAAAAATTAAACTAGTTGTCAGTCTTAATGAATAATTGAATGGGAACTATTTCATAGAGAGGATATTTTAGGAGATTGAACTAACTCCGACATCCTTTGAATAAAGGACAGCACCCAGGGCCCATGGTGACGGTGAGCCTCTGGCTCTGGCGTGTGGCATCAAGGTTTGGCTTGAGAGAAGAGCGGTTTAATACTGTGTACACACTGAATTTGAGCTACAAAAGTTGTTCCCATTCCCACTCCCACTTCCGAAAATCCCAGTACTCCATTTCTGTTTTACAATTATATATTTCAAATATATAATTGTAAACTAGCTGTGCCCACGAGTGAGTACCACCTACATATATCAGGAGTACCCCCCCACTCACCCACTGTAAACCGTCAAAAGTAAATTTTCACTTTTTAGCATGGTTTCACTCCAGTGTGTAGTGTATCTAGCTTAATCCTTGTACTATCTTTAGACAGTAGAATGTAGACCGGAAGAATAAACCGGCGTTCTGGGATGGGTGAAAGTAGACTAAAAGATATAGCTACTCACTAACTAAACAATAATAACTGTCGTCCTGAGGTATGAATAAGAAAGGAGGAGAAGAAAACGTTGAGAGAAGGAAATTAAAATATGGGTTATTAGACATGTATTTATAGGGAGGGATATCTCTACTTATCATTTGTTTTTACGGAACTCTGGAGATGTTCATAGTTTCTGTAGAGGAGAGAAAAGGGGATTTAGAAGGTATTTTAATATAAAAAGGATTAAAAATATTCTAATATCAAGAGGAGGACTATGGTATGTATATGTACCTACGTAGAAGAGAATGGGAAGAGTGTAAATGGGTGACTCACTGTCTGTCTCTATACAGAGAGGCCACATTAATGAATTAAGAATTCATGAGCTTTGGAAGTATAAAATGATTAAATGATGTTGGTACATGGGGAAGGAAGAAAGGGGAGAGGAAGTTGAAAGGAGACTTTCCTCTCGAACTCCAAGGCTCAAGGGAAGACTCAAGACTCACAAAGACTTTGACTTTGTACCTATATGTGTGTAAACATATCAATTTCCGTGAAACATCAAGTACCTACTGACAGTATTAACTAACTCTCTCCCTCCCTGCCTCCCTGACTCTGTCCCCCAGTATCCTAACTTATTTTACCCTTGTCGCTCCGTCTTTTGTTTATATGTTTTCTTTTCGGGCTATACATGTATACCTATACCTCCGAGTAGAACTTGAAAAGTAGCTGTTCCTTTATTATGCTAAGAATGTTAAGATGTGAAGAAACATTATCTCAACAATTCAACTCTCAGTGGTGTCCTCTTATTTTATTCCTACGATCTCTCTGAGCCTTGTTTTTGTTTTAATTGTGTCAACAATATGTTTGTTCCTTCCATAGTCTCCCTTTAAATATACATAGGATTTAATAGCTGTGTAACATTGTTCCTAATAATGTTCACATTAGAGTCCAGGTCCACCCCGGCTATGTCCACTAACATATTTTGCTCAACAAAATCCTCTTGCTAATTAAATTTTTGTTCCTCAGAAACCAAGTAATCATATTTTAATATTTTAGACAAATTACATACATTTCAATCTCAGATTTTTAAGAAATTTAGGTAGGTAAATACGCAATTATATATGTAAGATTTACGACCTAGGGGCTTACGTATGCATGGTTGTATTAATCTTCCTGTACAAATTCACTTTTATAATTTGAAGCCAGGAGGAAGGAAGGAAGGCTCTTGAGGATTAGCTTGACATGAAACAATTAGGTTAGAATGTTACTAGTTAGAAATGATATAGGTACTCGAGTACCTTTGGTTGGTACATGGTGGGTGTGGGTGCTTCTGAAGTATAGGCTTTAAAGTTTAGCTCACGTGTGTATCATCAGCACTGCTATAGAGCTGAATGTATGGCATGATGGATTTTATATAGATAGAATTTTTGTGTACTTGTAGTAATTAATAATTTGTGCCCCCGCTCCAGAAAATTTCCAGAAATTATGGATTTAGTTTTAATTCAAATTTTCACTCTTCAATCACAGCTCTGAATCTTGTCCCTGTGAACGCTAACATTTTGTTCAAAGTTTTAATCAAGTTGTGTTGTGTTTTTACAAAAAAAATAAAAAATAAAAGTGCTCAAGTTGGTATTCATATTAATGGGAGACATTTCAGTGGGAAATGATTGAATGTAACGTACCTTCTTTGTACGTAGTTGAATTTATGAATTAGCGTGTACAAACAGGAACCTTTCCCTTGGCTGGTCTTCTTTGTCTTTACTTTACTTTCCACTTTCCACTCTATATCATCTCCAACTCTAAAAAGTATTCCCGCCACTAGCTGTTTAAAATTTGATTGTTAGGTTTTTTATTTTTATTTCACGAGAGAATTCCGAGAGCACCATTGAATGTGTACTGTAAAGAGTTGATGTATGTAAATGACTTTGACCTCTGATCCTTTGGACTGTTTATCTTTTCTACAGAGTAGAGGGCAGAGTAGATAGAATGTAGAATGTACACCTATGTAGTGTGTAGGTAGGAGTGGAGTAGCACTTTCATACATTTCATATCTTGTCAAGTGAACAATGGAATTATTTAAAATGTACGAAGTACGGAGTCACCATCACAAAGCTCACAAGTAATACGAGAGAGAAAGTCAAAGTGGAAGTTGGGTAGTTTCTACGCTGTGTTCAGTTGACTTTATAAATTATGCCTTTGGTCAACAGATTCGAGGAAGGGAAGGAAATGGGAAGAGTGTATGAAAAATAAATGTATAAATATTTACTATGAGTTAACTTTCCGTTCCTTCTATGAGAGATTCTTCAACATTCTAATACATAGGGAAGGGGAAATTCGAATTCAGGCTGTATAGTGTATTGTCAGTGGAGAATCAAAAATAGCCATATGAATGGAAAAAATTTCATAAATTGTGAGGAATAATAATAATTTAATTTATACAGTCGACTTGACGTCAGCCCATACAACATTTCGGCATCATATTTACAGATTATTTTTGATACAGTTATTATAAAGTTGATCCTTGGTTAATTGCTGTCAGAAAGAATTTAATTCCCTGTTTTTTTCAAAAAGTGTTGAAATGTATATATTTTTTTTGAAAAATAAAAATGTGTAACAGGTTGTGTGTATTCAATATAGAGTATTTTTAATTTTGAGAGTAAAACTACTAGAATTTCAAAGGAGGTTTTGAACTAAAAATAGTAGTTAGCTTGTTTTATTCCTTCAACGACATGCATTATGTACATTTCTAATGTGTAGACTGCCAGAGTCACGACCACTGACATGTTTAGCGGAGCTACTACGTACTTCGTTCGTATAGTAGGTAGTATTTTTGTGCACCTAGAAAACTCTTGATTGAGCCACTACAGTCTACACTGCCCATTCCTAGTACCTGCCTCCCTAGCTCTCTAGTACATATGATATATATACTGAAATATAAATTTTAACCGTTGGTCTTTGTATTAAAGGATGCGAAAAAAAAAATTGAGAGGTTGAACTAACTTTAAGTGCTTGTGCTACTATTACTGAGAAAAAAAAAACTAAAGTAGAACTGTAGAAGGTAGAACTGTGGAAGAACTCCTCTGACTGTACTTGACTTTATTCTCTCTCCCCATTTCACCTTCCTACCTCCGGACTTGACTCCTCATAGAAGTCTAACAGTCATACGAGTTGCATAATGTATACATACTACATACGCTTAAGAACCCATTTTTTATTTATTTAGTATGTATTTATCCTTTTTTCTTCTTCTTCTTCTCCGTCTCCTATTTCTCATACATAGGATCTCAAAACTCCTGATAAAGTTAAACACTGACTGAGGTGAAGTACAAGGAAAGACAAGACGACTAAGTAGGCGGCAGGAGTATGAGTAGGTAGGTAGTATAGTAGGGAGGAGTGAATATCAGTAGGGGATAGATTTCCACAGTTCTGTTCTACACACGGTAATCATAAATAGTTAAAGTGGAGGCAGACTGAGGAGAATGTAGTAAAGTGTAGAGCAGTGTTGTCGACTGTATCCAACTTTATTCAATTTTTACTCAATTTCTCTTGTGCTCTTTTTATATTATGTAGTAGTCTCCAGAAGTCACCTTACCTTTCCCTTTCCCTCCAGCTTTGGCTTTGATATTTGATGACAGAAGGAATCCTGAAGGAATGAAAAATGAAAACTCTGCCTTACCTCACATTAACTTGTATTTCTATAGTTTTATGTGGAGAAAGGGAGGAGAGTGAGTGAGAGAGAGAGCAGCTCACACAGAAGGGAGTGAAAGGCTTTTCAAACAACATTTCCAAGTGGATGTCGATGTGGGATTAGTGGGATACCTGTGTGTAAACGTGGTCTCTCTTTCTCTGTCTCTCTGACTCACTCAGTTGTCTTTGTGTGTAGAGTAAGAGTCTCTAAAGATTTCTTTCTTCGAGGAAATGAAATGTGTAGCTAGACTATAAATACCTTTATACATACCTTACGTTCAACTTAAAGTATAGAACAAAAAAAAAAGAAGAGGAAAAAAAAAGAGTCACTAGATACGATAACTCAACTTAATGCAATTTACCTTTGTTTTAAGAGTTTCAAGTTTTGAAAAGTTGGAAAGTATTTCCTTGAGGGTAAATTATATCCACTATGATGAGTATGGTCGGTCTATGTGTGTGTGTGTGTTTTTTTTGTTATTTTTTTGTGTGCCTTTCCTTCAACCAAACTCATTTTTAGTTTTAGTGCCGTCATCATCATCATCATCATCATCTCCGGTGGCTTGGTCTAGATTTCTTAACTCTCCTCTATTCTCTCTCTCTGCTATATATTTGCTCAATTTTTGTATCTCTCGTAGGTTTTGTTTTATATATGTTATTATTGCTCTTATGAAAGTCAGGAGCTGCGGCTGGTAGCTGGTGAAAGGGAAATTGTTTTCTCTTTTTTTCTCATGGGCCGGCTCTATGTGTAGGAGTGTACCTATGTATATTATGTAATCTGTGCTCTGTACTGATACTCATATTATTTTGGCTACTATAAAATCTAGATTTGCTTCCTTCATGGACGGCTCCTCTCATCTGAGTGACGACGAATTGATGTCATATGAGACTTTTATGCCGCTGAAGGATGACTTGGAGAGTAGTGATGAAGATGATAGTGATGAAGTCGAAGCAATGGAGATGGCTCGGAGAGTGAGAAGATCTGAGCTTCGTTCCCGAAGTCGAAGCTCTGAGAATAATGTTGAGGCTCGAACTCTCGTAGCAGCCGCACCAGGTCGTCAAGGGACCCCACGTCCTCCTCATCCTCCGCCCTCATCTCCACCGTCACCGCGCCGAAGACCACATAATCAAAGTAATGGCACTCGCTCACTTCGGAGTTCCAGCAAAGTTAGACCTCCGATTAATGAATATTTGACGGATGATGACAGTCCAAATAATGCTTCTCACACTGATGACGAAGATTGATTTATGAGCCATCGTCATGTCTCTGCTGCCTCTCAAATTATTGTGTACTACCCACTCCTACGATATACACTACCGTGTACAGGGATGGTTTTAACTATGTCTATAACATCTGTTTGAAGTTTCAGACTTTTATTAGAACAATGTATAATGCCTTTACAACAAAAAAAGAAGCTTTGTGTTGTCTGCCTTGATAAAGATGGACCCTGATTTTGAATTATGGTTACTGCAAGATTACAAATTCAATAATTATTATTGTATTAGACTGTATAGTTATACATATAATATATACAGGTAGGTTAATTAGTTAATTAATTATGATTACAATTTAGTTTTTACATAATATGTATTATTTTGGATTTAAGATTACTAAAACAGATTATTTTTTATGTAAATTTAAAATAATTAAATGTATGCATAATATGCGTGAATCGAATTAAAATAAACATAGACTTTTAGAAATTACTCAAATGAAAGGTGTGAATTTAGCGGAGGAGTTCTTAATCTGACGATAAGGGGAGGATAAACTGTGAAAGTGGAAGTGAAAGTGATTCAGTGCTCTACAATAAAATTCGCATGTCTTTCCTTGAGATGTGTTACTGTTTACAGAAGTATATCTACTATGTAGTAATTAAACCACTCTCGGTGTAATATTGTTATTTTGGGAGACGAAGAAATTGAAGCGGATGCCGAAGCCGAATCCACATTGTTTGCGGCGACGACGGCGCTCCACTTAAGTATGGTGTCTATAGTTGAGAGCATGGTGTCGTGGTAGCAGATGACGATAACAGTGATAGTGAATAGTGATGATGATCACCATCACCATACTATATACTCGTCAAAAGCGTGTAGCGAGTGCCAGGAGTGCTCACACCACTCCTCCTACTGTATACAGAAAGATATTTCATAGGACATCTTAGGTGTTCAGCCTGGTGTAAATATAACGATGTTCGTGCGCCTCGAGTGAAGTGCTCCACACCAACACACCTCCTATATATAATATATGTATATGCGTGTACACTGATATTTTCGGTCTTCCCAAGTAGTTGATGTTGATGGTATGGTTATTCTTTGAGTGGATTTGTACAGACAGAGTCGAGTTGAGTTGAGTTGCGTTCGCTTTTACTTTAGCGAGTCAAGTCATGTGCCTTATAAATTACTCGCTTACCACCGAAGATCCTGAGTCAAGGAGAAAGACACGATGAGTTTTGTTTGCCAATCTTAGAATTTATATCAGCAGCTGTCCATAACGGGGTTGACGATGTGTAATCTCTTCTTGGCTCCTCTCGCCCTCACTATCTCTTAGCTATTAAGTAGCACGTATCTATAACTTAATTATATGTCTGTATGTCTGTACTTCTTTTGCATCAGTCAGCGTCAGCGCTGCTGGTTGCGCGAATGAGTCTGTAATGTTTATTGCTGTCACGGGCTGTTCTCTTTTGTTTTTTTAACTACACAATATTTGTATGCTGTCTGCTCAATCAATGCAATGTAATGCAATGGATGAGTCCAGCAGCTTTATTTATTAACAAAATGCCACTAGCTTTTTATTTATGTGTTTTTCAATATTAACTTAAGTACATCGGCTGCAGTTTCACATTGACAAGTAATTATTTATGTCCCTACTTGTTTTTAAAAAATAATTATTTTTATGTATTTGTAAACATATACTAATTTATAGGTGAACTAACTAATTTAGGCAGTTATTATTATTTTTACTCTATAGCTTTTAGCACGCGGTTTTTCGTACTAAACTATCGTGAAAATAAAAGGCATAGTGAGCCTGTAATTTAACTAGGTTAGGTCATATTACAAATATTATTTGCTCAGTATGGTTTTAATAGAAATTCAAAGTTTATGGAAACAAGGAAACATTGAGATATTCTATTCTATGAAGTCTACGAACTGCCAATTTCAATTGCCATACTAATAAAAAAATATTTCCTATTATCAGAAAACTAGTTTATTGTTATTTTTATCTGTATACATAATTTATTTATCTTTTCAAATTATTAACATA
>JAQFZE010005788.1:0-10023 GCA_034695245.1 Dicyrtomina saundersi
AACTTTGTTCTAACTTCTACTTCTGTTCTATCCACATGCTGCGAACAAAATAAAGTAATAATAACAATATTATTATTATTATTTATTTTTTTAACTTCCCAGCAACCAGCCGTCACACTAAAGGACTACGGCTAAGGCTACGACTCAAAATTTAACACTCCGACTCCCTTTTCTCCCTCCCTGTATAGTATGGCCAGACTTTAAAAAGTCTCAAATTGTGAGGAGCTAATGGACAAGACTGAAAAGGGACGTTGCTTTGAGAGTGTACATGGTGAATGAGTTAATTGTATTATCACCTGTGTCTGTCTTCTTGTCGAGCTTTGGATGAGCCTGCATGAGTCCATGCATGCATGACTATTATGGAAAGAAAAATAATATCCATTGGCATGGGATTGGTAATTTCTTTCTTAGCTTTGAAACAGATATATTACTTATCTTCTTCCTCCTATGTGTATCCTTATTTACTTTATCCCTATTCCCGTTCACCACCTGGCCATTCATTAGACTCTCGGCTCACAAAAATACACCTCCATTTCCATCATCAATCCACTTCCTTTTTCCTCCCTCGCACCGATTCCTGTTCTGCTCTGTCTCTATGTTGCCCCGTGTTCCAGTTCCAGTTATCGCACACAATGTATATAGTATTACACCGACGATTTCACCCTCTCTCTCTCTCTCTCTCGTTTTCACCCCTCTTCACCCATAACTATCTCGACTCAGTATATCTTTATGTAATAGGGATATCTTCAAAATCTGATGTAATGCTCTGAGGCCTATTATGTATGAGGTACGCACTTTGGTTGATTTTTTGGATTTTCGTGGTGGTGATGATGATGGTGGTTTGCTATATAGCTAAGTGGTTGAAGGTGTATAGGAGGTATAGTATAATATAAACGGTTGAAGTTTACAAGAGACAAGTACCTACCTACCTGCAGTGAGGCGGATTAACCCACATCCACTACTATATGTTATGTACTTCCCTAAATTACATTTACTTTCAAAACCTAGTCAAATTCAAATTTAAAAACCGGAGACGTGACGACCCATATATTATACTGTATATATATAAAATAAATATCCAAGATTATTTCCACCCTTTTAGCCCTTTTTAGATGACTGAGTATATCCGATGGACTCAAGCTTCTCATTATATACTAACAAGTTTGGTCTGACTATGTATATACTAATATAGTGAGGTACCTACTTGGAAGATAAAAAGTCCTATAACTTGTTTTCCGTTTTAGGTTTAGGTTTTCGTCTTAAAAATAAAGCCGATTTTTGTCTTTTAATTTCCATTTTTATTTATTTTGTTTCTACAAATGTGTTTTAGGCGTGTGAGAATAAGATCAGATGATTATATATGAGAGAGTTGGAACATTATCCCTATGGGGCTTGGTTTGAAGGATTTTATACCATATTAACATTTAACAATGTAAACAGTCAAAGTGCTCTGTCTCCATTTACATGTTCTTAAATCCCAATTTTGCTATGTCGTTTGAAATATGAACAGTAATTAAATTTAATCAGAGTCTCTCTAAATGGCAGTTTTAATCTGTGGCGGAACACCCACACTCATCAATAAATTATACAGGGAATGAGCTTATGTATATATAGTAAGGGTATTGTATTGGGATTGCTTGAGGATGCATATTTGTTAGCCTACGCAAAACAAAAAATCTCTGTCAACAAAAATAATAATGTCAGCAAGTTCACGAATACGGATCAACTCTCAGTATGTACTACATATGAGGAGTACGATCATCTAAACTCCGCACTGCACGCACTGTATTTAAGGAGGAAATGTACACAATGTTGAATGTGTACTATTTACCATTGATTTCTATCAGACGCAGATCAAATTTCTCATGCACGATTATTTGCACACTTGATCAATTTACAGAACTTTATGTATCATGATTATTTGATTAGTACATGCTACATACACATGATGATTCAGTGGGGCCGTCGTTGCCTCTGCACTGTCAAGTGGCTCATATAGATTTTGTGATGGACAATTACCTCTTTGAGAATCCGTGATTTGGCTTTCCAGGAAAGAATCCGTTTCTTTGTGTGTGCTTGTACGTACTCGGAACAACTTAAGTTGATTTAATTTGATATAAACACATGTAGATTTTAAATTGTGTCGGGGTAGAATTCGAGGAAGATACAATATATATTGTAAAAAATATTCACTATAGATTCAACTGACGTTGCGTAGGAAAGGAAGCAAATTCGCGACGCAAAGGTAAATTCACTGATGTTTCCTCCCACTCATAGACTCTTATTAATCACTTTATTTTTTTCCAAAGAAAGGATTTCTTAGCTAATTGACTGCATTCAGTAGGACACACGGCTATTTTAAAATACTTTCTGTAAATAATGATTATGTAAATTCACTGTTGAATAGCTTCCAAGCAACGATTCAAATTTAATATATAATTATTATTATTGCTTTGCCTGGTTCCTATTTTCTTTCAAATAATTTATGAATAAATATCCGAGAACGTCATCAGCAGGTTTTTATTTTAGATGTAATGCTGTAAACGATAATGTAACTAGTCACAGTAATTTAATAATGTGACTTTGTTGAGATTGCTAAAAAGATTTTTTGTTTTTTTGAAATAAAAAACCTGTGGAGTTGAGAGATGGACAAGAAGTATATATGAATTTCCGGGAGTGTGTGTACTAGTAGAAGCTTAGAAGCTCAATTTTACTGTAAAGAACTAGAAGAAAATAATAAAATGGAATAAAACCGGATATGTGGAATAACAGTAATAAAATGAACTGGCATGCCTCCGCTCCGGTATGCTGTTCATGTGAAAGACAAACGTGCACTGACGAGAAACAACAATAATACAGGAGGTTCAGTGGTAAGTTCGTGGTCAGACTGCCGTAGCTGTAGTTTCACATTCACCATTTCAATTACTGAGATGGGATGGCAGAGAGGAGAGGGTACAGTGATGAAGAACTGATCATGTTATTATTACTGTCTCTTTGCAGTCTCTATGGGTACCTTTACACACACACACATACACAGATACACTGTATCCTTTAGCTTCAGCCCAACTAATGATGAGTTGAGAGAAGGTGCGCTTTTCCGTACCACCCTACATTGTGATTGTGATTTTAGTCTGTGTATATATCCCTATATACCTGTCCAACTGTCCTCAAGTCTTCATAAGTATCTTATATCTACATTCCCGCCGCCTTAAGCCTTCTCAGACTTGCATTATAGTCAGTATACGAGGTGCTTTACTTCTATACTTTATTGTCCCATCAACATCCACATGATACGCTACCACGCTATTTATTGGAGCAATCTGGGAGTCAAAGGTGTCGGAGCGGTGGTGGAGAGACTAGGATCAAAAAGTTCCGTTCACTGTCCAAGTCGAAGGAAACGCTAATGAAATGGAAAGCAACAGGTAGAATATGCGTTTCGCAGGGGATGTAGCTGTGTAAGTAGCTGTAATTTTTCCCTCTTCAGATGTGCCACTGCTTGAACTATATTATGAGTCCTCTGGCCTGGCATCATCTGAGCCCTGTACATTAAACGAAATAATTTTATGTTTCCAACTGAAATGTCAAATGTTCCACTGGGAAGGAAACTGGACCAGCACCATGCAGAATGCAGAGTCGAGATGAATGCTACGGTGATGGCTATAGGATGGCTTGAGTATATACTCCATGAATTTGGGTTTGGTTTTGACACTAATTATGAACCTGTTTATGGTTGACTGACTCTTTGGATAGTAGGAGCATGAACTTTTTCTAGATGGGAGAACGTGGATGTGGCCTTCCTGTGGCTGGGAGACATAATTATATTCTAAATGTATTTTCAAACACTTACATGATGCACCTCACTACTAACTACTACTACTTCTACATACTGCTGATAATTGCTTTTCCCACTTCCTCTGATTTTGGTTGTAGTGTACGTAAATTAGGTTCGGTGATCATTGCTTTGTCGTTCGTCCACGCTTCCTCATATAAATACTAAT
The DNA here is from genome assembly GCA_034695245.1 of Dicyrtomina saundersi. Classification (NCBI taxonomy): domain Eukaryota; kingdom Metazoa; phylum Arthropoda; class Collembola; order Symphypleona; family Dicyrtomidae; genus Dicyrtomina; species Dicyrtomina saundersi. The sequence goes on from JAQFZE010005788.1 coordinate 3,999, forward strand.
GATAAATGAATCAATAATTTACGCATACCGTTGCTTGCGACGCGACGTAAAGTCTACGACATAATAGTGCCACAGATTATGTGCACACGACTTGAAACAATCTGCTTTAATGCTCGTTGTTTTACACACATGGACTTCGTTTACAAACACATTTTTTTTTCAAAGTTGACATTGACAATGCAGATGAGATAATGGTAATGCTAATCGTAAGATATGCCGCTAGTTCAAGCGAAGAAGTGTCCATGCATGCTATCATGGTTTGTATAATTGCATGTCTAACATGGAACATTGTCATCTAGAGGTGCTCCTAATTTGTCATGCTGACTGAACGATACGCACACCGCTACAAGCAAACTTTGTATTCATGCACGGGGATTTTAACTTCGGTTTATTTTAACAATAATATTTTTGAAAGCATCCTCATGTGTTCTCCAAAATTAAAACTTGGGTTATAGAATGCAATAAATCTATTTAGTTAATAATTTAAAAAAAACTCAACGTTTCTCAATTTTCATCAAGTATAGAAAATACTTAATTAATACAAGTTTTTCACTTTGACTTCGCCGAGATGATATTTTACGACTGTAAAGAAAAAATTAGGTTAAGTATGAAGTATAAACTGTTGTTGAATACCATTTGTTGTTGAAAGTTTTACGCTCTCTCTCTCTCTCAATTTACTTTATGTGCAATGTTTGAGCTAAAATCGTTAGATTCATAATGAGGGTTGCGTTCGGTAGATGCGAGAAAATAAAGGGCAAATGAATCTAATGAATTCAAATGTACTGCCACATGGATTAAAAAATTATCCGTTTTTAAAAGTAGCTACGCTTCCTCTCTCTCGTGCATTTTAGAAATATGAATAAAACCAGAATATGAGGATTACAAAACAGTTCAGTTCAGTAACAAAATGTCTTTACTGGCCATGCCATAAAATAGTGTAAAAAGTGTATCCACAATAATTATCAACGATATAATTTTGATTTGGATAACCATGATTAATTATTACTCAACATTAACTTTGCATGTTCAAAATTGCAAATCCTAAATTTATAAGATTACAATCTGGAAATTATATTGGTAAGTACAATAATAAAGCAATCTGATTAATAGCGGTACTCCATACTATGGTGCAACAAATTCAGAATAAAACAAATAAAATACGTAACAGTTTAAGAGCAGTATAGCAAAGATTAATTTCTTTTTACATTTGTGTCTAGTTTTTTCGGTGACCTTTGAAAATCAACTTTTAACTACTAAAATTTTGTTTACAGGGAAGTACATACTTAAAATAGAACGTATCAAATTAAGCGATACGTTTCTCACAAGTTTACTAATTTTAATTTATATTTCTTCAAAGAAATGGTTTCACGATATCATTTCACATAACACATTTTTAGTTTTTGTCAAATATACACATAACTAAAAGATACGTCTTCTTTGCCAGATTATAAATTCAAGCAATCACTCATTAAATTTATATCTGCGATGTGGACGATTTAAAAATATTCCATACTATCAACCATGAAAAGTGGGATATAAAATGTAAACTTAAACAAATGTATTTATTAACAAGTTAAAATCACACTATAGACAATGTTTCGAAGATTTCACGATCTTGTAGGAGTGGTCGTTATTAATTTTCTGAATTCGTAGTTCTAGAAATAAAATATCTCACGGTTGGAACAACAATATTGAAAAGCGAATTATTGTGTTCAAGTTAACTATGAAGTGCGATCATTGTTAGGGTTGATCTATTACGAATAAAAATTACTGACGGTGCTAAAGGCTCTTTAATCCTAGAATGGCAGTGGTGTCATTTTGCCACTGCCATTCTTGCACAACAGTTACAGGTACAGTTTCACCATTAGAGTCCAATTGGAGCTGTATGATTTCTGCTGGGTCAGTGGTTACAGTGATTATTTGATTTTGTCCAGGTTGGGAGATGTACGCATCTTCTGGCTTTTGGTAGTGTATAATAACTTCATGAGGTTGAATGAGCTCCTGTTGACATAAATCATGGGATTGAATAATTCCATCGGCCTCAACAATTTGCGGCACTACAGGATCAACAACGGATGGTAGTTCATTTCTAGCAAATTTTCTAGTAGCTTTTGTTTTCGGTTGTTTTGAGCGCAAAGATTTGCTCTTTTTAGAAGATCTTTCTTTCCATCCAGAAACATTTACTTTATCCGTCTGAATCAAAGAATTATCGATACCACCATATTTGAAACCCATTCGTTTAAGAATCCTTCGGAGACTAGTTGTACTTCCTTTAAAGTTTAGTTTTGCCTTGGCTTCAGCTAGAACTAGTGGAATCGTAGGCGCTACTCTGAAATGAAATATAATCAAATTCCCAACATTTAAATTTGAGATAGCAATGTTATTACTTTACACTTGAATAAATTGAATTGAATTGAAATTTGAGATAGACAGCGTTAAGTTTAATATTAAAAATCAAAGGGATTAAGTACCTTCTGTCATACATATCCCTTATTATTCTACGTATAACTTCTTCTCCTTCAGCATCTATGGAATCCAACACCGTCTTAGGTCGATTACGTTTCTTTCCTGGAGTTTCTAATTTCCCGAGCCTAATAACTCTTTTAGCAATTTTTCCAATAGTTTTTGTTCCCACATTCAATGCAGCCGCAGCATGATCCTGTGGTCCTCTTAGATTATGAACTAGGTTTGGATCTTTCTTTGCTCTTTTAAAAAAATCCCACACGTTTAAAATAAGCTTCTGTGCTTGCTCGTTGAAACTTTGTCCTGGAAAAGCAAAAGGTAGCTGAATACTAGGTCCTGCTGCTGTTTCAATTCCTCCAATTTCAGAAGATGCTTTGAAACTTGATAAAAAGGAGTCTTCTTCTATCTCTCGCGAAGGCTGATTATCATCCTTGTTGTGAAGTTCAGACATGTCAATCTTTATTACCTTAACTGTGGTATCTTCATCAACATCGGTCTCACAAACATTCGTAAATGTAGTAAGGATTCGCGTTTCATCAATTACCATCTGCGTATCCTCATCCCCTTCAGTTGATAAAATTTGTTGAGGCAATTCGGATTCGGGCTGAAGTTTGTCGTCCGCTGACTGACTATGATTCATGATGCACTCCACTACAGAGCTATCAGCCTCAGCAGCAGCCTCATGAACTTCAGCTTCTGACAATTCAATTTTCTGAGAATTAATTTCCACATCTTCGCAATTTTCAATCGCTAAGCTGTCGTCTTCCATATGCTCCATGTTCGTGTCCAATAAAATAATAAAAATGACAAACTCAACTCCAACTGTCCTCACTTGTATTTTCTTTTTAAATCACATAGACTGAATATTTCCTTCCATTAGTTCTCTCGCTAAAGCACAAGTTTTGGAGCAAATACGGAACCTTTTGAACAGAAAAACAGACATCACAACCCAACACAGGTGACAGACAGTGAAACTCTTGCCTTCCTTGCTTTGATGGAATGGAACTTGGAAACTTGCAGCTCTTGAGGGAGTTTAGTTCAGATGTTACCTCTCAAATAACCTTCCTATTTTCTCTTAGCTATATGTTCTGTACGCGTGTGTGTCCAACCGCGGGAAATACAGTGTGCCCAGTTCTGCTCAGCAGTGAGCTTAAAATTCAAAAAACAAGTCATGTTATGTTGAACTTGACATCCTCGATAGTAAGCATTTTGTACATTCACGTATTCTACGAGTATCCTGAGGGGCATCATGATATTTTTATTTTACGAGTCTTGTAATCTTGTCATCTTGTCATCCAAAAGTAAAATGTAAGGAAGTAAAAAGTAGTTAGGTGAAGGTGCTTTACGTAATATAATTGCCTTGTGCAAAGCAAATGCAGACTACATTTAACTCTTTTTATAAATACTTAAATACTTTTTTGTAGTTAAACAGTAACTGTGAAGATAGCTTGTGCTAACTCTCAATCTTAAATTAGCTGAGTGAGGTCTATACTATTACGCCACGCAGCATGTATTCTGTTGTCTGTGTTCAGCGATCGGGGCAATGAGTAATTTAGTTTTTCTAGATGTTTAAACGAGAACACGACAGTCTTCCGACTTCTTACCGTCTTCGTCAGTCATCGGCAAAGGATCAAATCTGACTTACATTAATTAGCAAGTTATAGGAAAAGTATCTCCATTTCCTGTTCAACGCAAATATGACCATCTCCTTTTTCCATTAAATACGACTAATTTTTTAAACTTGCAGTGATGACCGAGTACATTTTTGCATTTATGAAATCAACTAGCAGATAATCGATGGATTTACAAGTTGAAATTATAAGAATGGTATCCCGGGAAGGATCAAATGGATTTAAGGCGTATACTAACTAGTCTTTTGCTATCACGGTTGTCACTACAATAACACTATTATAACTCTGAAAAGTTTGAGTCAGGAAGTTTCTTGAAATATTCCATCCCAATTCGTCGAGTGAAAGGTGATTAAAATTAGATTTTTATTAAAATCAACTTGTATATAAGTAAATGTACACAAATTTAATAATACTTAATAAACGTTTTAAAGCTGTTGGGTGACGAAACAACAATTAAAATAACAAATTATGAACATCTTGTTTATAAGTAAATTGTATCTTATCTTGTATTGTAATAAGTATAGTTCTTGCAGGGAAGCATATTGTTTGGACTGAAAACTCAGTGTATACGGACATTATCCCTCCGGACATCCCCCCCCCCGGAAATTATGCCCTCGAAAATTTTTCCCCCAACCAGTAACCCCGGACATTTCCCCCCCCCCCCCCAAACTCGAATTTAAAATACTAGAACTCCCCTTCTCTCAAGTAATTTAAATTCATTTAATAAGGTTTAATGATGTTAACAAAGGAAACAGTTTTGCTTTATTTTTTTATTCTCACCTGATTGTATCAAGTGATTTCTAAGATGTCATACTTGAAGAATATTAGTCATACTGAAGAAATAGAGTAGCTCACATATTTTCGCTTGCGTGAAAGTTTTCTACACATAGTATGTTTAAGAATACTATTTTGATTTAGAGTGTGCATATTTTTATCAACTTTAAACTGTTTTTTGCACAATTTAAGTAGTATACACGCTTGTTTTGTACTATGATATATACCGAAAGTTGCTTCCTAGTGATTTTTATTTAATAGGTATATTGTTTAAGATACATGCCACACTTAAGTTTCAATGAAGCGTACCCTTTTTGAATTCGATTTGACTTACAATATAACCAATACTCAATTAGAGATGTTCTTTCAATTAGTTTGTCTGTTGTCACTAACATTTACTATTTGACGAGGAGCGGCATTGTATTATTTGAAATACGGGTTTGGGGGAGAAATGTCCGGTGTTACTGGTTGGGGGGAAATGTCCGGGGGAGGAAGAGGTCCGGGGGGATAATGGTCGGGGGAAATGTCCGGCAACCGAAAGCATCATGGAATTTTTCGTGCAAACATGGCCACATTTTACGTTCATTGGTCAATCTTTGGATGAATCTTGTTACAACAGTAATCACCTGAAAAAAACACGATTTTTTATTTGGATGTGTTCAGGATTGCCGTCAAACATTTTTTGAACTACAAGTATTTTTCATTGCTACATAAAAGACGAAAAGCCTCAACTTCATTCCAACAATTTTTTCTTACGTAGAAATATGCAATTTCGTGGACATCATCCACAATTATTTTGCGTTCAAAATTATGGTAGCTTACTGTTTTAACTTTATTATTGCTGAAAAGAACTTAAATTTTTCATAACCTGTATCTCCGCTTTACGCTGCATATTCAATTGAAAGTAACGATCCTTGAACTATTTTCTATAAAAATATTTATTACCTTTTCACTTTTGAGGCTTATATTTTAAAAAAAATTTTTTGAAAAATTCAGAAACGATTGTATGCTACTTTGATTTAATAAATGCACAAGTAAATGCACTAGTATAGCTTCGAATAATTTTACTCCCAGCTAATAATCCCAGCAAACCACAGAAGGCAAATATAAGCACGTTTTTTGTCAGATTATGAGTGGCTGGTCTGAAAACGGTTGGC
>JAQFZE010005789.1:0-10023 GCA_034695245.1 Dicyrtomina saundersi
TATGCTCTTGTACCAAATGTTGTGTTCGTGCTTTGTACAGTGCCCAGGATTTCTTGTTGCACGTAATTGAATATTCACTTGCGACTACAAGTATGCATTTGTACCATTACCAATAAGTCAGCTTAATTTTTTACCATCAGTAGACTGTGGATATTGGAACGTGATACGTTAGGCTCTCTTTCATTGCGTTCACATATTATCATTGTTATTCAAATGGGGTTGGGGATGTTGTTCTAGTCTCAAGCAAAATTTATAGAGGAGAGAACATGATTGTTACACTACAAAGATGTCAACAACCTTGGTTATCAATCGAGACCGAGCGGCGAGCGACGAACAAGGGATATTTGACAGTTTGTCACTCATAAATGTTAAATGGACTTTATAGTTTTTGAAAACAATGCTTAACAATGTTAAGGATTTGATTGAAATCTTTAATTAGGAATACAAATACTACTGTGATTATGTCCTGTTCATGCTCATGCTTTCAAATATGCAAGTAGTATTGATTTCAGGTACTTGATACTGTATACAGACTAATAATTTATTTGTTTTCGTAAGGAGGAAACCTTGAAGTTCGTTTTTTTTGTGTAGCATAATATGGGCTTAGGTTGATGTAAACCCCTTTCCTCCTGTCTAGATTGGTCAAGAATTGAATTTTTTGAGGTGATGGTTTTGACAGACTTAGAGAGATAGGAGACAGAGATGGTTGACGGTTTATGAGAATAGCATAAACATACATAAAATACAAACCTGTAAAGCCTTTCCTTTTCTATTTTCCCATTCTTTGCCCATGAATAGAGAACTAAACAAGTCTTATTTGCTCTGTCATTCTGGCTCTATTCATGTTTAAAAAGGGACAAAAATTAGGCCATTATTGCTAGTGGATGGATAGGTGGATGCTTTGCTCCTCACTTGGTTTTTGAGACTTGAGATGGATGAGACAGAGCTGCACTGGACATGTTTGCTGCACTCAATCAGTGTTTTACGTAGTACATCAAGCTTACATACTTATCGCTAGTTTGTCAGATTCTATTATACGTGATTCTTTCCTCTATTATTATTTTATCTACGATTCCCTCCGAGTTCCATGGATTAGAGTCGCATATATACACATTGTGATGTGATTCCATCATGGGTTTCAAGTGGAACTTTTAGTCAGTCTCCTCACTCGTACACTATATGTGGAACATGTTTGGATAGGGTTCCAAGTAGGAGAATACGCAAGTTGTCTGTATAAATCTTGGATGATGGTGAAACATCCAATTCCAACTGTAGTCATACATTTTTTTATCCTTAATACTTGATGGGATATAAATGTTGTTAGTCTCAAACCCTCAAGATGTATCTGGGCGCGAGAGGACGGAGTGCGATGAGTTGGAGTAATTGTGGAATGGTTAGTAAACAGTCGCTTGACTACCTACGTATTACATGGAGCAGTACATGTGAAATTAATTATTACTTAGAGTCTAGGACTGGCTGGAGTACTGATTTTTTCATTTGCTGGTTACATGAAAATAGGTGGGTAATTTTAAGGGCATAATATGTTGTCTGGTTCCTCATGTTGTTTCCGCCCACTTATAATTATGTTCATTACGTATTATTGTAATTGTAATGCTTGTGTGGAGTGTCAATTTTTAATTCTTTTCTATTGAATTTCTATGAATAGAGCAAAAGAAAAGATCTCGAAAGGTCTTTTGTGACGAGTACAAGGTTTGTGGATAAAAAATATTTCAACCTGTGTGCTCTCCCACGGCAGTTTACGCTTTCCTCTTATCAAAAGTTTTTTTCCCCTCTCGACTTGTTGGTTATATCAGTTTGAGCCAGTCAGCGCCTGAGCATATGGGTAGTGAAGTGATATTAAAATATCTTTAGAGTCCAGGTAGGGATGATTGGACGATTCAAAATATATGAGTCATGTTTGAATTTACATTGAGTATTGGTTTGTGTGAGAGTAAGGACTGGTTGAGTACATGCGGTTTGATTTTTACGCTTCCAGTAGTACATTTAATTTCACTTGAGTCTCATAAATGTTGCATTAGATGGAAGTCATGCGTCTTATTTATTATGACTTCTCTTCAGGAGGAGGAAAAATATGATAGCTACTGTTCTAGTCTAATTTTTCTAATTATTACAATAATTCTGTTTGTTGTTTCTTTCAGCTGGATTACCTGGAGCAGCTCAAATGTCGAGTTATTATAATAGCGCGTATGGATCAGCAGGGTTCGGCTCTGCCATGCATAACTCAATGTCGGCGGGCAGTTTGGCAGCGGCGGCTGCGGCGGCTGCAGTAACATCCCCAACAGCACATCAAGTGGTCTCTTCAATGCAAGACGCGATGAAAGCCTACTCGGGAATGGATGATAAGTATCGGTACTCAGCGGCAGCAATCAGTTCGATGTACCCCTCAGCTGAGGCAGTGGCTGCTGCTGCAGCGAAGTACATGCAGGAAGCTGCTGCTGGAAAATCTTATCTGGACTCGGGCAACTCAAGATATTTCGATACGGGCAGTCCTAACAAGCACTTCGCACCTGGTAAGCAAACAAAAGCTCTTCATTCTTCGATACCACCACTTGTTTAGCGCTTCACAAACACTGTATATATTATAAGAATGAGAACCTCAAACATTGCTGTTATTGTTGTTTTATCGCTCTATTATGAAGGAGCAGACTTTGAGACTTTTGATCAAATATTAGCTTTACTCATTGGCAACCACTTACATTTGTTTTGTTGTCCTTTGATGTTTTCCGTTGTCAATCGTGTGGACATACCGTTAAATTTTTCCACTTTATTGCTGTAGAACATGGTTTGACACCACTTCATTTTTCATAAATTTCAGCATGACTACAATTCTGAGCTTTGCCTTCTATATTGAATAATATTGCCATTGCCACCTCTTTGTAGTTATTGAATAAATTAAAACTCCATACTCCTCTTTTCAGTGATGTGTTAAAGGTATCAATTTTATGCTGTGGTAGGATACACGGTGCGGAAGTACACCGTGATGACATTTAGAACGTAATGAAGCGTGAGGAAAGACTGAATAAATGGATAAACCGTAAGATTCAGTGTGTTCTCAGACGTGTAATGTTTTGATATTTTGTATGTGTAGGATCAACACCGACATCGAATGCAAACGAGCGTTACGAATTACTACATGGTGGAAGTAAGTCGACAGAGTCGGATTCACCCAAGAGTAGCTCACATGACGAATCTGCAACGGCCACCCCGGATCCGCTGGTGCTTAGTAAAAATTCCGGGCATTCCTCGCTCTCTCATCGTGGTACACCGGATGAAAATAATAGTGGTTCACCCTCAATGGTAGTCACTTCAGCTGGGGGCAACTTCCCACCCCACTTCTCCTCTCTAGCGTCCTACTACTCTCAGTTAAATCAAGTTCAAGCCGGCATCCACCCCCCTGGTGGTCATCCTAGTTTAGCTCATATGGCTCAATACGGTCATCATGGTCCCATACCCAATGGACAGAACCCGTACCAAATGGCTCACCATCAAAATCCAGCTGCAGCTCCCAATGGTAACGGTTCCAATGATTTTCGCCGTGCCCTCCCCGTCATCTTCTAATTATAGGTAGTGTAACGTTTAACTGTCGAATTTAAGAAGGAGAATTAAATTATAGGTATTTACGTAGGTAGGTATTTACTTTCGTTTTTTTATCCTCTAAAAAAGCTAAGATTATTAAGACGACAAGATATGATTATTATTCGCGGGTTTTTATGTTCTCCATTAATGACGTGGAAAATGACGCATTGGTTTTTGTTTAAGTGCGAACTCCTTAATTATTACATGTATGAATTCCGCGTTTTAATATTTATCTCGTTTGATAGATTGTTACCACTCACGAGAATACTATAACCATACAGTTAAACACTCGCAGATCAGAAAATTGCGTCACTTGTTATTTGTTACGTAAGTTAGTAGATAGTTAAAACCGACAGATTATAATTAGATTTGTATGCGCTTCCTTCTCAACATAGAATTTTTTCCTGTGAGCAACTACCCGGTTTGTAGATACTATTAAGATTTTTTTGGCAACTGTTCCTATCAAAATTACAAATGAGATGGAATTTTTCCGCCAGTAAATTTGGACATAATATTATTTTCGTATTTAAGATATTAGATGTAGTTCTATAGTTACAATAGGTTAGTTTAATTGTAGACTTTATGATTTGATAGTTATAAAATTAATGGTCCCTTGGGTATATAAATAAATTTACGATTTTCTAGTAATTATTGTCATCAACTGACGGAAGGGTCATGAAAGGTAAATTGCTGTTATGAGGAAAAAGTAACTGTACAGCAAGTAGTTTAATTTATTTTTATGATTGTATTCTTTGAACTGCCCAACCACCATGAGTCATAGAATAATCTTTTATATAGAAGCAGCAAATTGAATTGAGAGACTTATGGTTAGTTAAGTATGTAGGGACTAGTAAATTTAGAAATCTCTGAGTTTGAATACCTAATCCTAAGTAAATTCCTGTATTTAAAAATTATTATGCATAGTTGCGGCGTGGAGGTGTCTACAGTTTTTATTATTGTCGTCAAACTTGTTGTTTTTAAAATTCTTGCTCTAGTAGAGAAACAATATAATATACATATAGCCAAACGTTTCATTCTCATTATGCGTGTACCTACTAATCGTGTAAATTATTATTTAAGTAATAATACATAATCTGCGTGTAATTATGTCGTGAGATTGTTTGCGTTTTCCGTCATTCATATAATTATACATAAATATGTATATACAGGGCGAGGAATCAATGTAAAATGGACACATTGTTAATTTTTGTTTTTTTATCGTAAAAGTAATAGTTAGTGTAGCAATGATACAGGTATAGAACATTTCAGTTATATTTCCATACTTTACCTTTGTACTATGGCTCCTGCTAACCGTTCCTACCATTGCTTTAATTAATATTTATTCTCAGTCTTTCAGACCATCAGGTGTACTTTCTATGAATTTCTCTGTGGTTTATTTTATCTCATTGAATCACTGATCTTGCCTGATACGTGGTTAATAGATAGACTATAACCAAAATTAGTGCGCATACTATTGTCAGATTTTGGTTCATTGATATGCATTGATTTAACAATTGTGTAGGTCCTGTGGGTAGCATAAGTTTGGTCTGGAATCGACACCATGAAATTCTGAAGTTACATAATATTTTAAAAAGAAATGGCAATTCTAAACGCGATAAAATCAAAGATCTCTACTAATATAATCTGTTTTGGTTTAATTACATTATTGATATATAATCTAGTTCAGAACGTGCATAGTATGTATTTAAGTAATTAACTATACTAACGGTAAGTAACGAACTCTAAGTATAAAAATATGTATATGTAATTTTACGAGTGATGGGTATGTTGTTGTCAATAATGTAAAGGTATGAAAAAAGTTGTCATGAAAGTTTCAAGTTAAAAAAAAGTGAATATTTGTAATCCTAAGTAATTATATATTATAAAAATGTTTAATCATTAAGTAAGGTACTGCTTAGGAATTTTAGCTAAGTGACTATAGTAAATGTTGTTCTGTTAAGTTTATAACACTATTAATTATTGTTTTTTAACTCATTATGCAATTATACATTGTAACTTTGTAATAAAAATGCAAAAAAAAAACTATCTTAGCGTTCTCTTTGAAAGTAGCCTCTTTGATAAGATTATTTCTTAACCAAGGCAACATCGCCAACACCAGCGGAAGCATTTGTCGTCAGATAAGTCTTCTTTCAACGTGAACATGAGATAAAAGAATTATAGTGAAGCGTTTAAATTGTGTAATGTATGCTATTCACATATTATACTACAGATTAAATACCCACGTAAAGGATTCGAAATACTTACTAATAAAGCAAAGACAAGAGTGTGAGTGCATAGTTAAAAATCAGTTCTACTATATGAGTGTTGTAAACATAGGATGATTAGTAAATTAAAGTTAAAGTAAAGTAAAAGTAGTCGGCATGTATATTTGCTAGTAATTAAACAAGTAGAAAAACTCCTAAAATTCCTGACGATTTCTGATTTATGGATAAAATAAATTCTATGCGAGTAACCAAACAAATGTATCTGAGAGTACTGCATTTTATTTTACATTATATCATCGTGCATTACTACTGTCATTGTTGGCTCTTCCGGATATCCGGATTACAAATTACAAACTGCCCCTTTCACGTTTACATTTTAAACCGCATGTGCTCCTATTGCGGCCTTCCAGCGGTCAGCCCCCCCCCCCCCTTCCCGACTCTATTCCTACCAGTGCTGGCGATGAGCGTAGGCGTGTGATCGCATGTGTACGTAATTACATAGTATCTTCTATATAATTATACACAGCTATTTTCATAAACGTGGATAGTACCACATCATAGTCATACCATATACCTGTTCTCCCTGTTCTGTGACGATTGAAGAGGGACTGAAATAATGATACACGAACTTATCCATTCCATAAATGAAGTGCCAACAATATCAGATGTTAAACAGGTTAGTTTCAATTGAAGAATTGTGGCTTTGCCTCCAACTCTTTTTGGTCTGTTTCATGAATTAATGCAGTAAAATTCCCATTATTTTCTCGTGCGATTTTATCGGATTGTGAACAATTAAATACTGGTTAATTATGAAATCCCTCCGCTTACAACTTAATATTTTCATAATACATTTATCAGACGGAATTTGATAACATTATACTTGCAAGAACGACCCCCTTCTCATTTTCACCTCTCAAACATTGCATAAAAATGTTAATAGAATGCCCGGGTATTCATACATACCTACTACCTACATTGCTCACACCTCGCTAGAGTTCCTATATAATGCAGATTGTGTCATTGTGTAGTGTAGTAGCAACTAGTATTAACGTATTATAGTATTTTATACTATAATTATCCAGTCAGCTATTTTGTAGCATTCCTTGGAGGTAAGAGGTAAGCAATATCTGTAAGTAGGTAGGAGGTAGAAGGTGCGCACCTTAGGCCTTATGTACATATTCTAACCTGGAGGAGCGTGCACACGGGCGTTCTCGCGTTCTTTCTACAAGTCGAAGTCGTCTTTTTCCGAATACATACATACTACGTTATAATATAGGATCCTACCTACGCCTTACTGGCCTCACACACAAACACGTATTATTACACACAATCAAAACCCATAAGCTTTTGTAATAAACAGAGTTCTAGATCTGCTGATTCATATAATTATGCGTATATGTGTATTATGTATATAGCACCGGCATCGGTTACTGATACCAATGGCGAGCCGGATACTGAGTGGTGGACGTACATAATATGTGCACGGACGACAACGGGAGTTGAGAATTGATAGGAGAGGAGCATATTAATATTACGTCTAAATGGATGGTTGGAGCTTGGAAAACAATTAAAAGGATAGGGGAGAAGTTACAAAGTAGAGCCGGGCACGCAGACTCTTGTGCTTCTGCTCCTTTAGAACTGAATGAGTTAGTTGGCTGACTGAGTACAGATAGAAAGATGGAATGAAATGATAGTGAGATGGGTTTTTTCAGAGAAACTAACCTCCCGTGAAAATGCTGTCTACTTGAAGAGAATAAAGGAATTATTAAAGCTTGAGCTTATTGAAATTTTGCCGTCGGTTGGTCGGTCGGTCTCAGTGCTATGCTTGCCAGTGCCAGTGCCCATGGAGCCCTAACACTACAGATGCTTATAACAACATGCCATAAGCCGTAGCTCTGTATACTCAATACTCTATTTCATTATGCTGTAACTATAAATATATAGCATATATAGATATAAGCAGATCCAGTACATATCCATATTACAGCTGAATACAATAATGAAGGATTTTGCATACATACTCTTTTAGTCTATATATTATTCACATCCACTCCAACCGTGCCGAAGCAAGGATTTTCTTTTGTAAAATCATACAAAAATATAATAAGTACTAATGAAACGGTTTTAAGCTTATAAGGTAATTTTTCTTCATGCCCCTGATTTTTTCTTCTGTGAATAACTTCCCTCAAATTATATCCTACACTTTCTTCATAAAGATCTCGAGACTCTCCTCCATCTGCAACTTCTAAAATTATAGGAATTAGAATTACTAGAATTACCCAAAGAAAAAACAAAATATTTCTGTACATAATGTGTGGAGATGTGCATAGGGCCCTATATAGTTTGAGTATGAACAGTGGGAGGTGTACTGGAGAAATATTTATTTGAGCATGTAATCTTCTTCTCTACCTTTTGTTTACCACTTTGATGATTGTATTTAGTGTTGTTAACTCATAACTGAGGCTGCTTCTTGTTCTTGTCCTGGCACTGGTCCTTGTGATGTTCTTATCTTTTCTTCTGCCTGTACGCTTAAGATTTTACTGTAGGTAGTTTACATGTTGCGGAGGCACATTTTATCTTTATCTCATTGTTTGTCAAGACTTAACATTGTTGTGTGTTTTTGGTTTTGGTCCTCTTTCGTCTTCTTCGTTTGTATTACTTTGTATTTGCGTTGGCTCGTGGTCCATCTTTGAGAAATGTGTAAGCTTCAGGACTCACAATAGATTTGTGAATAATTATGATAAAGTGCACTCAGTCTGTTGACTAGGCTATGATGTGTGTGAGCGTTGTGCGTAACTAAAGATGGTAAGTACGCTCTTGTACACTTTTCAGTGTGATTTTACAAGAGTATTACGCATGTAAACTTTACCAAGGTACAAAAATACCGGGAATGGCCAATTCAACAACAGGAATTTCAGAGTGAGCTTCAAAAAGTTTATTATTTCCAGAGTTTTCACATGCAATTGGTTATATTTTTGATTTTTTAAATTCATATTATTGTTGGGGCTTAAATAAGCTCCGGTTCTCTGGATTCTGAAGTCGCGCAAAAGCTATACAGTCCTGGGCTACTAACCTGACACTCACGGTACTCTATTAAGTGGGAAGGGAGTAAAAGATTAGGTTAAATATTCATAGAATGGAAGCGTATTGTGTTCTATAGTTCTACACTACGCATAGTAAGGTTGATGCGGTATACAGTAATTACGTACGTGCATAGTCTGCACGCCGTATACTTTTATATGAGTGTATTCTTGTACTTGTACTATAGCACTAAAACTAGTTGACTGTTGGCTCTGGCTATTGCTTGACTTTGCTTGACTTGCACAGAGATATATGTACGTACATAGTCGTGTGGTGGTGGTGGTTGGTGGTGTACATGCCCTGCGTTGTGAGATAGAATAGAAGTGAAATATTTTAAAGTGAAACACCTGTGAGTCTTTAGCTCAAATCTCCATGGCTGCATTACAATCATTCATTACTTTGTGGATTTCATGGGGGGTCGCTGGTGTCTTCAGCCGTGACATTTTTATTGTTCTCTTCTTGTCATGAAAATCAGGTGAATTTTTAAAATGGGCTGGGTCACTTTCCGTGACTGACTTGCAATTGTCAGTTAGAGCACATTCTCACCTGCTAATTTATCCTCGTCAAGTAATTAATACTCTCTGCTCTCTCTCTCTCTCTCTTGAACATTCTCAACTTATTTGAATGATATTCCAAATCCAAATAATATTACCCATTGTATACATTAACATTAAACACTTTTAAATATAACAATCTCTTTTTTCTTCCTTGAGTCATTAAACTTTTGTACGGACCCAACAACGCGTCTCCCTTGATTTTCCCATTAATTTATTCCACAATTTCTTGCTAGGCTATTAGAGAATTCTATTTCTTTTACTTTTATAAACTCATAAATTAAAATGGAAGTGCATGTCGTGTACTCCGAGGGAAAACGAAAAGTGAGCGAATAATTTAAAAAATCCAGTTTTCTAATTTAATCAAACTTTAGTCACGGATTAGAGAAATTCGATGTGCTAATCGGGTTGCTAAGTGTCCCATTTACTACAAGTACCTACCTAAGGTACTTACTATTAGTAGTGTATCATTACTATTACCTGACTACAAGTTATTTCCGGATTAAATCTGTCCTCTGACTCAGCCCATACAAGAAAATAATTCACACTCTAAAAAAAATGTTCAA
>JAQFZE010005790.1:0-10023 GCA_034695245.1 Dicyrtomina saundersi
TTAAACAGCCCTACTGCTGTTTGGCCATGTTTTAAAAGTATTAAAGAATAAAAATATACAATGGGGTAATTGTCCTCCAACGACTGGAAATAACAAATCATGTAGCTTAAATTTTGAGAATCTGTAGATTTATCCACCATTAAGGAAAAGGGAAGATTTTTACTCACTAAATGATCAACTAACGTTTCGTGAAAACTTGTGGATATAACTGCAGTTATTTGAGTTGCAGCTGTAGCATGGTAGTGGTGAATTCCAAGGTTAACGTCAAACGATTTAACAACGTCAACAAACAAAGAGTGCTTTCGATACAAGACGCCTGCTAAAATTTCAGCCTAAACAAGCCTAACCATTCTAATTGTGGGGAGATAAAGCTTTTGTTGGGCCTCTTCGGCATTTTTTATAGCAGATAAAAATTCTCCGTTTTTTTTAGCAGCTGAAAATTCCATGAGAAACTGTTTTGCAGATATATGAATATTTTTGGAGCTGTGGTCAGTAATCTGCTTCAAATTCACATTACTGACAGGCGAAAAAAAACCTGCATTAGTTTCCATGTTAGATTTGCGCTTATGATCCACAAGAAAACCTCTTCCTAAATAAAACTTACATGCAAAACACGAAAACATACATTTATTTGACTGGACATCAATATCAAGCCATGACTGCACATCATGGTTATCTAGAATTAACGAACCAAAGGGTAAATACGTTTTGCACTGCTCCTTCCATTCTGGATTAAACCTGTGGTTTTTGTGGTCTGGACTTTGTGGGTCAAATCCTAAGCGTTTTATTAGTTGACTCGTCACTTCAATGTCCATGCGGGCTGATGAAGAAACAAGTCCGTTTTCCACAGTGCTGGCACATTGACCTTCACTTTCTTTGATGCTGGTTTGAACGTAAGTGTGATATCGTTCCTCAGAAATTCCTTTAAATCGCTTCGCAGGCAATTCTATATTTTCTTCATCTACACACATTTCCATAAGCTGAATGTCGTTTTCTGCTGCAGGTTGTAATGAGATATTGTCAACAGCATCTTCTAGGGTTATCATGCTGCCGCCGCAGTTATTAGGTTTACCTTGGGTTGTTTTACCCAGCTTAAATGTAGCAGGCAGAAAGCCAAAAGTACTTTCTGTGCATCTATTAATACTAAGATCTACTGACCCTACGGTAGATTGATCCCAATCTCTAAAAACGTGGTTGCTCACGCCACGTTCCATTACATGATCAGGGAAAAATTGATCAAAAAATGAACATGTAGAGGAAGTAACTTTTCTTTCGTAAATTACAATATCTACTGCATTATTTTTAATAACATTTACAAAGTGGGGTTCCTGAACATTAGTATTAGCTTCATAAATACCTCTTTCATTTTTGTGAAGTTTAATTTCATTTCTTGTTACTTTATATATATTTTTAATCAAAATAACGGCGTATTCATTGTCATCACCTGTTGGAATCAATTCAATGCTATCAGGGCTTTTTTGAGTTGATTGGACTGCAACAGACGCTTGAATATCTATAACGCAATTGTCAACTTCCTTAGAGCCAATAACAAAGAAATGATTTTTCTTTTGCTCATTGGAGTACTTAATATTATTATCACTTAAGTCTAAAGCAAATACTACTGCTAGCGGACTGGCTTGTAACATTATCAATTTGTGTTCAGCAAGAGGATCTTTTGGTGGTTTTCCCTTTATTGGTTCCGTGCATATACGTTGCAGCTCTATAAACTGGTTTTGATTGATTCCGGGGTTATCTGCGTTAATCTCTGATATCACAACAGAACAAGAAAGCACCCTTTGACCGTGGCGCTTGTGCTAAAAATAGTAAATTGTGAAAAAATTTTAATTAGTAATAAACAATGGTCTGTTGCGTACATGTTGATCTAAGTAAAATATACAGTAGATAATAAACATATTTTAAATGCGTGTAATAAGCAATATAATTAAAGGAATTTACTAGTTATAACCAAGTAAATAGTACGTTGTAAATTTACTTGGGGACATTGGGTAAAGTTACGTGTAGTTGACACAAGATCTAGAATGTTACTGACACTTTAAATTGTGGCATCTGCATATCGCATTCACCGGTGTTCAACAGCGAATTTACAACCTACAATGTACTTGTGGATAATTTTCGAGTAAACTCGCGTTTTAATCAACAGCTAACTAGGATTAATTTCAAAATTTACAACTCATTAGTGAACACAACTAGTCGTGGCATCTATTATATTGTCGCATCTAACACTCTTACTTTTGTTCGTCATCACATGCGATAGATTAACAACCTACTAGAGATCATTGTTAAATAATTTGACCTAACCACTGATTTTTCCTTCGTCATCACACATTGTAGCTAAACGATCTACTTGCACCTCTTATAATATAATGTGTTTTGTCAGTTGGTAATAATGTGCGTTGGTTTGGTTGTTTTGTTATGTTCCTTTAAGAGAGCATGGCAGAAAAAATAATAATAAATAATAATAGGTGATAATAGCATTAGTGTATTTTGATTATATTACAAAGTTAAAATTTTGTTTGTGTAGAAATAATAATTTTCTTGTTAGCTGATATTGAGATAGTTACATGCATACGAGATCATATAATGCAATTTTATTTTTAAGTGCGGTCATTTTGTCGGTGGGTGTAGGCGTAGGGTGGTTCATACTTCTTTGGTACATTTTTAGTAGAAATTCCTGTTTCTAAGGGCTCCATCCCAGAAGTTGAAAAGTTGTTCGAATCCTCTTACATCGAAGTAGCAGCTAAAAGTTTTCTGAGTGATGTTCGTTTTGGACGGGCTTGTACTCGTCAGTTCCTTGAGAAATTTGGTCCTAGATGGTGTGTAGTGAGATCAGTTGAGCATTATGTGAAAGGTGTCTTTTTCTTCTCTCTCCCATAGGTCGCAGCTAGATTGTTCTTCTCGCTTCCAGATTCTGTTTATGCCATTGAGATTGGTCGTCTTTTCTCTTAGAACGACTCTTGGTAGGCCGCATCAAGGTTCATTAGAAATTTCACCATGTTCCAGGCCAGACTTAGTTCAAAGTTTTCCGACCTTAGGGCATGCGTCTTCAGCAGGTTGTAGTGCTTTAGTGTATTGCATCTCTGCATCTGTTCAACGTCCATGTTGATGCAGTTAAGTCGATATTTTTCGAGAATCCCATTTTTGTGCTTCACTAAGTATTTACCACTTAGCTTTTAGAATTCCTCTTGAAGAGATGCATCAGTGAATATCTTCTTGACTTGTTGCATCCAGTTATATCTCGGGTCTTTTGCTTTGATGCTCATTGCCTCTTCATAGCTGTTGTTAGCTATACTGGTTATATCTGCGGTCATAATCTTCTCCAAGAATTTTTGGAGTGCTTTGAATAGCTGCATCTTAATGTTCTGCGCTCCTGTTTCCAGTCGAAGGTAGTATCCAGGCGTTGAGTTGGATGTTTCTGTGAGTCTTCTGAGGAACATAGTTCGAAAGGTAACGAGTTCTTCTGTATAGCAAAGTCCCCATATTGGCGCAGCATGCGTATATTCAATTGCAATCTTGTATCGGTCTTGGTAGATTAGTTTGCATAATGTTATGTTATTTCGCATTCTGACAATGAGTCCTCCACTCTTTCTGCCTCGTTCTCCTACTGCAGGATTTAGGATAATGGTGTAGTTATTAAAAATTCTCTTTAAGTCATTAGGTTCAGAAATCCAGGTTTCGGATAAACAAAAAATATCCACGTCATTTTGTACAATTAATGTTGCCTTGTCTTGTTTGTCCCTTATTAGTCCATTCACATTCCAGTATAAAATTCTATTTACAAAAGGTTTATTTTGTGTATGCTTGATGTGTTTGGGCCCGCCACTATCCTATGTAATGTGCATGTCTGTTACCACGTTGTCGCCTTGTGGTTTTGCTGCATTCTTGGCTTTGAGCTCCTTGTATTTCGCTTTAGCCATTGACGCCGGTAGATTAGGATTGATAAAGTAGTTTAAGTCTTTTGCCTCCTTTAGCTTCTGTTTAGCCCCCAACACAGTGCTGCGATCTTCAAGAGAGCGAAAGGTGACAGACTTTGTCCAGCGGGATGCTTCCTTTGCTTTTTATTCTCCTGACCGTGGCTAGGTTTATAATCTTAAGCGTCAGATTGTCATGGATAAAACTAGTGACTAGGGTTTGCAGAGTTTCCTGGTTTTCTTCTTGTTGGGTTTTTTTACCAGTAAAGATGAGATTCAGTTTTTAAGCCTCTTGTTCCATTCTGAGAATTCTTCTTTTAAGCTCGCTAAATTACACTTTTAACTATAAATATTGTATGGGCTGAGACCAAATCGACAAAATGAATAAATTATTATTTATTATTATTACTTGCACCTCCTAAATGCTGTCGTACCGTCTAACAATGATAGACGATTTCATCAAGCAACAAAAACCTTAAAGCTTGTGTCACCCGCATCTCCAACAACATGCGCAAGACACCAACAGCATCAAACGTTATTGACGGTAGAAATCAAAGTTGATTCCTCTAGAGAAACATTTTATAGTTTTTACCGTGCCTTGGATGTGGAGGTCGAGGATGGAAGCAGTAGTCCGTTTGCGGTAGACTCTTTTAGCTAGCACACACTCAAACACTGCTTCCATGGAGGAAAAAGTTCCTGGCGGTCCACAAATGCTGCAAAAGAGGAGAGGGTTGATGTCTTCAGAAGGACGGAGGCACAAACTAGCCTAAGTGTTGGGACTGGTTGAGCTTTGGAGTCTGGTGGAGGATGACATCAGTAAAGACTACCACTGGAGTCCTCAAAGCAGCGGAGGTCGGAGGAAAGGAGCATTTGAGGGTGCTACTGATGAAACTTGTTGATGATTGATTGGAGTTTGACACTCCGTGACATAGAGAAGTGTGTAAATTTTCTCCTGACACTGATGATCTGTGGAACTAGAAAAGCAACATTGACTAGTAGGATGGTTGCTGAGGCAGTTCCCACAGAACGACTTCTGCTTAATGAGAGTCAACTGCTCGTTGAAGCTGAGGCAATTGAATTGTGGGCAGAAGACAAGGTGTTGATTTGATGTACACAGTACAGACTTGACACACAGGCTGCGGTAAAAGAGTTGCTGTTGTTTTTTGCTTGATTGTAGTACCGGCTTTGCGGAATTGAGGGCGGTGGAGAAAGCAGCATATGATGATTGGCAACGTTGTGTAAGAAAGTTAATGAGAGTAATGAGTGAGGGAGTGGTGTCATGAGTAAGAGATAGTTTCCACTTACGTCTGTGTTGCTATTCATCAGCTCAACCTTCTGCAAGATGAGGATGGATTTCCACGCGTGCGTTGGTTGTTGTAGTTCACCCATTTTACGTACACACTCAACAGTGGCGTCAAACAGCACACGAGGCGAGGATGCCGTTTCAGTGTTGACCTTTGGTTGAAAAAACAGCGTGGTGAGTTGTGCGTGGAAGTTAAATAAAGGTGAATCGATGTGAGGCAACGTGATGGGTAGAGATGAGGATAATAATGGAGAAGATAATGAGGTGGGTTCGTACTTAAAAGACAGGGTGAGCATCTTTATCTGATCACGGAGACCAGGCTTCACAGAATAGAATCTGTCTTCAAAGTGGGCTTTTTTAGTGTCTATATTTGACACTAAGAGTTTTTAGTGTATAGACAGTGAATTTTGTACTAAAGGAGTTTGAAATTGAAGAATAGGTTCTTCAGAGATTGAAGGCGCAATTTCAGATCAAAGTGGGTAACTTGAAGGGCGGAGGACGACACTTTTTCTAAGTGTATGGTAAGTGTGAATGCGGGTGACACTTGTTTTGATATGTCCCTGTTGCTTGATGAGGTCACCCGTTCTGATGCGGCGAAAGATGAGATTGCTGACAAAGAAGTTGTACAAGAGCTTGAGTCACTAGTGAGTCGTGAATCCACCGCGTGAGATGACAAACAAAATTTCTTAGGTTAAATTTGATGATTTATTTGATATCACGGTGAATTGAAAATTCACTTTGAAGGCACTGACAGTGGTTGACGTGAACTGACTTAATCAATGGAACTGAGGCTACATGCTGTAGTCTCAGTGTGTGATGAGCTGAACCAGAGGTTCAAAGGTTGATTCAGGCGATTTAATTAAGGTTAAAGATGAATTGTAAGTCCACTGTCAGATGAGGAAGGACGAGTTGCCTTGATGAAGATCGCAACTGGGTCGTTAATCCACGGCTTGAGATGAAAAGCTGAACAAGAGGTTCAGTAAATCAATCAAATGATTTAATGAAGGCTACAGATGGGTTGTAAGTCCACTGCGAGATGATGTCACTGGTGAGTGAGAGTTTGGAGTTACAGTGAGTTGCAAGTTCACTGTGATGTTAAGCTGAACAATAAGTAGAGGTTAAATCAGATTTAATAAAGGTCACACTCGGTGAGTGAGAATTTTGAAGTCAAAGTAAGTTGCAAATTTACTGTGAGTGATAAGTGGGTTGCAAATCTACTAAGTGATGGCGAACAAACAAAATTGGTGTGTACCAAGTCCGGCGTTATTGGCTGCGAGCTGAGGAATACATTCGCACTCACATAGGGTTTTATTAATTAACTGATTTTTAGTTATTTTGGTGACAAACAACCATGATTTAGAGTTACCTATGATTAGCTAAATTAGGTGCACTAAATGAGATGTGGTTAGGATGAAAAAATAAGTTAACGGTGAATACTTTATTGAAATTAAGATACACATAAGGGAAGTACACGACTGGTGCTGACTCTGGAGCTGGTGCGGTAGGCTCGGTAAAGTAGGCGTTTTTTGTCCGGTTGTCTCCTTTACACTACTCAAATTAGTTTACAATACATTTTGCAGTTGCGCAACCAGCGCCAGACGCCCACCACGGTTATAGTACAAATTACTCATACATAACGATAACTGATTAAGTACGCAGTATTTAACAGCTCGGATTGTTTAATGATGATCCCAAATAGGTTTTTAATCCATCGTGTGTGCAATTGTTGGATGCGATGATATATTAGATGCCACGACTAGTTGTGTTTACTACTTTGTTGTCAATTTGGGAATTAAACCTAGTTAGCTGTTGTTAAAAACCCAAGTTCAATCAATAGGTATTTACAAACTTAGAGCTTGTGTCACCCGCATCCCCAACAACATGCGCAAGACATCAACAGCATCAAAATTTATTTACAAGGACACCGTAGGTTGTAAATTTATTGTTGAACACTGGTGAATGCAATATGCAATTGACACAATTTGAAGTGTCAATAACATCCTCGAATATGTGCCAATTACACGACATTATCATATCATATTTGAAGCAAGTGTAACATCACTACGTTAATGAGCATCAAATTTTACAATATATACGTGATTTTAAAATATTTTCAAAATAATTGAAGTTTTTGACAATGACTGAATAGCAATTTCAATCATTTTATTTAGCAAGGTTAAATAATGTTACAAAATTGCGCTGGAGTTTTTATTTTTGTGTGTGCCAATTGAGGTCTAATTTTCAGATTTTTGAAAAATTAAAGTTCTTGCATTGATAAACATTGAATGTTGCATTATATGTGCAATCGGGTAAAACGACGTAGCGGATTTGCAAAAATGTGTCTTTTGTGAAAGGTGCTAGGCTTAGATAATGTAAATTCTGGCATTATCTAACAGGGATCCATTTTTTCACACTAACCTGGCCTAGTCAAAGTGGTTGCATATCTTTGATTTATTTTACCAATATTTAAAGAAAATTAATATATTGTTTTGAAGTCGCAAAATTTCCTACTTTTTTTAAATTATAAATATTTAATTCGTAGTATTACTAATTGTGGGTATAAATTTACTATAACAATTAGGTTTTAAGAAATCGCTTATATTTTGGTCTCATATGTATATATATTGAGACGAATTATTTTAATCAATTCAAAAGATTAAATTGTTACTACATAAAGTGAAATAGGTAACAATACATGCATGTTTTAAGCTATAAACTTATGTAGCACACGGCGACACAACAGAATTCATGCTTTAATAATTTCAGCAAAAATTTCTGTGGATGATCAGAAATAAACAGTTAACGACCATAATTCAAAATGATGAAAATATTTTGTCAAGCAAGTTACGCCAGATATTAAGTTATGGTGAATAATGAAGTGCTGTTGAAATTACTTAACTAATATTGAAACTCATAAACGTAAATACTATATGTATTAAATTAGTAAGAGTAATAAACATTTTCTTACTCTTTTTCGATGTGTAGTTGGCAAAAGTTTTATTTCTGTTGTGGCGTTTTTAGGAATATCATTTGCTGAATATTTTAGTTCTTCAACTATAGGACATTGCTGGAAAAAAATAAAATATAGCCAATATGTAATTTCAAAATTTAAATGTACTTTATTATATTGAACTCACTTCACAACCTTCACACAACACGTCATTACTTTTTAAATTTAAAAGTAATACGTTATACGTTCAGAATTGGAACGAGGAAAGACTAATGCTAATAAGCTATTTATTACGTACACACGATATTTGTATCATTTATTACCCTAAGAAGTTGATTAAGAGGACTTACTGCTGAAGTGATGTCTTCGGACGTTTTACATGATGGTTTGAGTTCGTCAGGCAACTGTCGGGACCAAGTTCTGATTAAGAAAATTGAAATGAGAAGAACTATTTCTTTCTTCATTTCTACCGTGTTGTTGTTTTTTTCCAGTTGAACAGTTGACGATATTGTCGCACAATATTTCTTAAATGTTTTAGGTAATGTATTTATTTTAGTGAGTGGAGTGAAGTATTCAGACTCTCGTGCTTAGACAGAGAGATCTACCTTGAGAATACTGTGGATCGGAGTGATTATTACTTATAGTTATAGAATTTTAGCTTTTAATCCGTCAACGTGTTTGACCACGTCCACACCGAAGTTTTTTGTAAAATATTCTGCACTTCCACGTACTTCTCCACGTCGACATTAATATCTCAACAGTTTTAAAATACTGTAGTACACTGCAGAACCCGCAAAATATTATATCTCCAACATTAAACCTCAAAGTTATCTTCTGCGACTTTGAAAATCAATTTGAACTGCCCTGCTAAAAGCACCTGGTTTTAGCGTTGAGTACCTCAGTACGGTTCTCGTTAGTTGTGTAAAAGACCAATTTATTTCAAAATAACATTTTCCAATTTTTTACGCAGGTTGATACCGAAATATATAAAATACCGTTCATCCTCCAATAGTGCGCGGGCCTGTAATAGTACGAGGGTCTTAGAGGCCTCAGTTTCGATAGTATGCGGGTCTATTTAACACTCTAGAGGGGTCTAGTAACACTATCAAATGGCAGTACACGGGTCTCAGACAGGGGCGGACTGGGATCTTTTTGGGTCGCGGAATTAACCATTACCAGATTGGGCGTTCAGGGGGCCCACACTGGGTCTAGGGGCCCAAAGCTCCCGTATATGTAATGTATAAGAAACGGGGGGCCCATTCGGAATTTCCCCAAATTTCTTATGGCCAGTCCGCCCCTAGTCTCAGAGGTCCGGAGTTCGATAGTACAAGGGGCAAACTATTATAGGATATACGGTATATAGTTATACATATTTAATGCAACTCGGGTTCGCTATGCTTTAACATTGCGCATACGTGGTTGGAATTGCAAACTTTTCAATACATTGAGGGTCTCTAATATAAGGCGGCGGGTAAACCTCCGAGTTTTCATACACCGCATGTCGTTGTACTAGAAGCTATACGGTACATATATAAAATTATTATTATATATTAACATTATATTGTATATATTATGCAAGCATGCAGGTTTAATGTAAAAATGCTTTTAGTGTTTGCATTTTTCTGTGTTAGGTGCCTGCAATAGCAACTTCTCATTATCAATCCTGGTCAGTATTTGGTAATATTTTTTTATGAATGAGTTCAGGAAGGCGGAGTTTCATTTACTACGTTATCATGAATTTTGTTGGGAATGTGAACGGGTCTGGTTATAATACCTCTACATAGTGTACCTCTACATAGTGGAAACCTCCTCATAGTGTACTAATTTTGGAGGCCCAAAAT
>JAQFZE010005791.1:0-10023 GCA_034695245.1 Dicyrtomina saundersi
GGGACGGATGGACAAGGGGGGTAGATTGAAAAGGGAGTCAACACAAAAACACGAGGACATGGAGGTCCAACTGCATGATTTAATTGTACAAACTAGAAATTCAGCGATAAGAGCGGCTATGAAACCTTCAAATACACCTCAAGAAATTAATCATATGCGTAAAATAAGTACGCAAAAAGATGCAAAGATTCGGGAATTACAACAAAAATTAGCAGGACAAACAGCTACTACCAAAGATTGGGTTCGTAAATCCAATAGACAGGTTCAGAATGGGCAGCACTTGGTCTGCTCAGTCTGTAATCACAACGGCCATGATTTCCGATTGTGTATGGAACTGAAGGCATTAATACGCGAGGTAGGCAATGAGAAACCTCACGAAAGACCAATCCTTTGGCACGAAGGATTAGAGTTGTCTGACTAATATCACACTCAAGCAAACCTATTTGAACGATTCGTCGGGAATAGAGACGTTAAACCTATGATAAAATAGACTATCTAACACACTTTAAAATAGCCTACTAACAACACATAATTATAAATAACGGTTAATTTCTTTAATCATTAACGACACTAAAGAGAGTTCCCCACAATCATTATTGGATATCAACAAAATTTTTTCAAATAAAAATTACCATAATAATAAATGGAATGACATCTTTAAGAGTAAGGGAGTGGAGGAGGAGACCAAAGGTACGGCATTTTTTCAATTATTAACTAAAAAATCGTTATGAATACAATTCTTGTTTCGCTGTCTTTCTTTATTCAATGACAATTACAGGGTAACGCGCGAGCACAAAATCTATATATAACATAGCCTTAACCGATCCAAAATATAAGTCCAATGGTTTACAGCATACAAAAGAAAATTATGGTGCGGTTCAAAGGACCAAAGAACAGCTTCCGGGTAGTACGATGTAACTTTAGTAAATAAGCTATTTAGCAGGAGATAGGGTTAAAGCAGAGAGGAATTTTTAAAAAAATATAACGACGAATCCTGGAAACGCAACTGAATGCATTCATAGTCCAACTACTGCTTTCCATGGAAAAGAAGTATGGGAGAAATTTTGGTTCTAGTAGAGGAACAAATATAGTATTACAGTATGAAATCAATACAGCTAGACAATTTAAGTTTATAAAGGTGAATTCACAAAAATTTGATATTGTTATTATTCCTTGAAAGGCAGAATTAAGTTGGGATTAGCTCCGACACTCTTGTCCCTCAACTGAGTTTACTCAGATCCATTAGTGTCATATAAAAGTAACAAGGATTAGTAACAATACGTGACCACGACAGTAGAGAGCTTTGAAAATATAGTAACAAGTACGCGAAATATTAGTAAATAAAGGTAACAAGATAGAAAAGCAAAACCAGAGGCACTCATTTTTAAGTCAAGACACAATCGGTAGTAGCCATGGTATCTAGATCAGAAATACGTCTGCAGCGTAGATTCAGTTGACCATATTCCGCAGGTCAAAGACAATAAAGGATAAACTAAGCATCAAAACACGAGCGAAGATAGGGTCGTAATCGTACTCCCTGACACGTCAGGTACATCATTAGCATTCGCATAATTAAATTGGACTACGCGCGCACAGTATATTAATTAAAATCTGAGGGCACGAAGGGAAAAACCTTTTTGTGCTAAACAATTCGCAAAACACAATAAGACAATTTTTGTCTCATTGACCAAGTGATATGCTAATATTGATAAGAATCAAAACATATTACACGAAGGCCAAGGTCCTCCTAAATTCAACTTTCTAATAATGTGTCATTTTTTAATTGCTCTGAATCACTGAAAGTACTATAATAAGTAAAAGGCGAATTAGTTCAAATTAAACAACCCCACGCACGGCGTAGAAGCCTAACAGAGAAGTGCGAGCTTATCCCTAATCTGTTCCTTAGAAAGGCCGCCAAAGAAAAATTCTACTGCGGACCGCTGTGTAAAAGTGAAGAAGACACGATCCCTACGGGAATATACACGAAAATTGACGCCACGTCGCTTAAATTTTGCGAACGAACACGGATTTAGCTCGGCTTCGACGTTGTCGACTACGTCAGACAGTGATATCCCGAGAGTAACCAGAAGTGAACCATCTAATTCCAACACCGTTAGACAAATTCCTTCCCGCGTTATTATAGATATTCCGACTGGAGAAGGATCTGGTAATTTTCATAACATTTTATCGCCCACGTTTTTGCAAAAGCAGCGCGAGTCAGACTTACAGATTATTCGTCAGAACGAAGAAAGAAGGGAGAAGGAACACCAAGAAAATCATAACACGTTGCGCCATTAAATTGAAGCAAGGAAGATGGCAGGGGCCAACCCAAGACCCCACCTGCTGGATGTTGATGATCCAGCACAGAGGGGGTACAACCCTCCTCCACCTCCACACAAGGATGATTTACCACAATATTTAGTTGCTTCGATGGCTCAACAGATAGCTAATCAAAATTTATTATTCCAGCAAATTTCGTTGCACCAGCAGACACAAACAGAACTTGCAGCGGCAGTCCAAAATTTGCAAATCGGAAGTGCAATGCCATCTGGTAATAAAATCACAGTGCAACCCGAAACATTTAACGGCAAAACAACATCATGTGTACGGCAGTTTTTGGTAAACTACAACCGCACTGCCATTATAAATAGTTGGAACGAAGCTACCAAGATCAGACAACTCATGGCAGCTCTGAAGCTAGGAGCGTTGGAATGGTACGAGATGATGTATGGCCAAGGACGTAGCCAAGGATTGGCGGCGCCTACGTGGCAAGAAATAGAAGGAGGTCTCCTTCAGAGGTATAGCAATAAAACCAGAATTAGTTTCCAGAAGGAGCTTATGCTCTATGAACAAGGAGAAGACCAAAGTAGTGTTGATTACTATTTTGCTATCCTAGCAAAAATTAATCTGGCGGATCCTACTATGACGATTCAAGACCGAATCACTCAAATATTACAGAATGCGAAAGAATCAGTGCGGGAGCGAGTGGCACTTCATTTTCCTACGGATTTAACCCAGCTACTTCGGTTATTCGAAAAATCAGATGAGTGTGTGGTAAAAGAGAGTTCATCTAAAAATACAATGGTATTTGCATTATCACCCGTAGAGAATGATAAAGGAGCCGTTCCTGCACCACGCAAAAATTGGGGACAGGGACCAAGCCAGTATGGTCATCAGGATGCAAGAAATAATAATTTTCAGTATCGCGGATATGGAAATAACAGACCAAGATTTCAAGCACCCACGCAACAAAACCAAAATACGCGATTTAATCAGGGGTCGCATCCATTTTATGTTCCCCCGAGATCAACATTAACCAAGAACGAAAATGACAACTCATATAGGAATAATAATAATAATAACACTAATAATAATAATAATCAGTTTCAACGGAATTATAATTATGATAGTCAGCGTTTTAATGCAAACCAACAATGGCGACCGCCTACGACTAACCAAAAGAAAAATATCCAATGTTACAATTGTAGGAGAATGGGACATTACAGCACAGAATGTCGTTCTACAAAGCAAAATGGACAAGCTCCACCACAATCGCAATCGTTTCCGCCTAAAAACCCAAATTTTATACCCCAACAACGTCCGTCGCAACCTCAAAATCCTTTAAACATGCAGAGGCGGGGATATTAAAATCGATCCCTGCCAAGCCTATAGATCCGTCTCAACAAATTCAAACATTCACTCTTTCAACAATCCCATTTAAATCCAGTCTTTTTTACCTTCCATTAACGACATTTAAGGCTCAGTCATCCTTCTTGTTGGATTCGGGAAGTGCCTGTAATCTGCTCAACAGTAACCTTCTTCCAAAAGGAACTAAGCTTAGTCCGAACATAGTTAAATTGCAAGGAATTACTCCAGCGGCGGTCGCTACCATGGGCGAAACCGAGGCAGACATTCAGATAAGTCCGAACACGACTCTACGAGTAAAATTTCATGTAACAGACGCCATTCAGTTTGGCGGGATTTTAGGAAGCAAATTTCTAACACAACACATAAATCAAATGAATTTTCAAGAGAATTCAATTACAACAACAAATGGAGAAGTTATTAAGTGTCGAAGAGAACTTAATTCAAACATATTTAATATTCAAGAGCATAAAGGAAATCACACTAGCCTAGAAATAACGAACAAGGATCAGCTGGTGATCCCACAGAAAGAAAAAATTAGTTTTGAAATAAAGCCAGCTCAAGAAGGGTTCATTTCGGAGGCAACGACATATCAACTAATGACTACACCTGCTAAATATCCTTTTCAAAATATCGTAGCCCAACATCAGTATGTACATATAAATCATCAACAACCAAACTGGATTGAAATAGAGAATACGGGAATGGAATGTATTATCCCAGCCAATACTGAACTTTTCAAGATCACACCAATATCTGGGGTTAAGTGTGTGAAAATATGGAATGTCGCGGAAAGACCTAACACCGGAACACCCTCACTGAAAGAACAATTACGGAGCAAAATTAACCCCTTATTACCACCCTATGACAGCGATTTGATTCATTCCACATTATGTGAGTTCGAGGACGTTTTCTTTCAACCAGGGACAGTGCTTAAACTAAGCAAACTAGTAGCTCCTCCAGTGACATGGTTGAACGAGCTTATGCCTGTGAATTGTAGAAGATTTAATTACACTAAAATTGAATCCGCCTTTTTAGAGGAAAAGATAAACGAATTATTGGAGTCTAATATGATTGAACCTACCCATAGCCCTTATAACAGTAACTTGTTAGCCGCAAAGCGAGGTCACCGCGTTAAAAGTGAGAAACCTATTGACCCTAAACTTTTATTGCGACTTTGTCTGGACGCGCGACAGCTCAATAAACATATAGCGTCTTCAAATTATCCTTTGCCTTCAATCGAAGTATTGCTAACTCATTTAGCAGGAAGCAAATTTTTTGTAATGCTAGACCTGAAGTCCGGATTTTGGCAAATTCGGAACAACCCAGCAGACGTAGAAAAATTTGTCTTTAATGGACCGAGTGGGTCGTACAAATGGCTGTCTATACCCATGGGGAGTAAGTCAAGTCCAGCCTTGTTTCAACAAGTCATGAACGACGTATTTCGGACAGAAATTCCTCACAACATTCTGATTTATTTGGATGATATCATTGTGTATGCGAATACTATCCAGCAGTTAGTCGAGAAATTAAGAAGAGTGTTGGTCCTATTGCGAGAGGCAGATTTGACTCTAAATACAGCAAAATGTACCTTTGCTGTCCAGGAGGTAGTGATTTTGGGACATAAAGTGACACCACTGGGTATAGAGGCTGACAAATCCAAATTAAAATGGTTAGAAGACAGAACTCCACCGAAAAATGTAAAACATGTGCAACAACTAACTGGATATTTTAATTTTTTCCGAAGATATATTCATGGATTTGCATCATTAGCACAACCAATTTATGCCGTATTAGAAAAAGGAAAGAAATTTTTCTGGGGTGAAGAACAACAACTGGCTGCGGATTTAATAAAGGCAAAACTCATCGAAAGTCCATGCCTCAGACATTACGACGAATCTCTGGAACTCTATGTCCATTGTGACGCTTCTAGTTTTGCTATAGGTTGTTCTATTATGCAAATTGAGAACAAACTAGAACGACCTATTCTTTTTTGTTCTCGGGCATTGACAAAAACAGAACGCAACTATAGCGCTTATGAAAGGGAGTTTTTGGGGGTATTATTTAGTCTTCATAAATTCCGTTACTACATTCACGCAAGACACTTCTTCCTAGTGACGGATTCTCAAGCGTTATTGGCTCTTACAAAGAAACCCCAACCCATTTCGAAGTTATTTAGGTGGGCCTTAGCATTAGAGGAATTCGACTTCACAGTGATTCACCGTAAGGGATCATTACATATAATACCGGACTATTTGAGTAGGCTTCCAAAATACGAAGAACAAGCGGCGCCAGAGGAAGTCGAGGAAGAAGACCAAATATCTGAAGACGATATTTTAAATGTTCCTATATACATAGTAGAATTATTGGATATTCAGCTACTGCAACAAAGTTATGATTACACAGCTATTAGAATCAAAATGATAGAAAATAATCAACAAGTGAAAGGCTTTCACATGGTAAACGAATTGCTGTATCGAAACCAAGATGGAATCGATAAACTAGTTGTTCCCCCAGCATTACGGCAACAAATATTAGATGCTCGACACAAATCAGCATCGGCGGGACATAGGGGATGCACTACAACGCTGTTAAGAGTAAAGCAGAATTACTTTTGGCCCGGACTTCTAATGTCAGTACTTAAATATGTACGATCCTGCGATTCCTGCCTAAGAGCCAAACGTAGCTATGTTCCACAGGCCGGGTTGATGCAAGCTATCGAAACAGGTCATGTTCCATTTCAACAGATCGCAATGGATTATGCAGGTCCGCTGCCTCTCACCGATCGTAATAACCAACATATTTTAGTATTGGTTGATATGTTTACGAAATTTACGGTCCTTAGAGCGACCAAAAATCAAACAGCGGACACAACAGCAGAAGTTCTATTAGAATATATCAGTCTTTTTGGGCCTATGAAAATTCTGCTCTCAGACAGAGGACAGACATTTAGGGCACAAATAGTACAAATTCTAATGGCACGGTTCACTATCAACAAGATCTATACTTCAAGTTTCTCGCCGAGAACTGACGGCATGGCAGAAAATCGCGTTCATGTTCTTAAACAGGGAATTAAAACCCAATTGGAACATCACCAGCATGACGAATGGGATCTTGTTTTACCCCAGATTCAATACAGTATTAATTCTGCAGTCAACGCAGCGACTTCGTTTTCTCCTTTTAAAATCCTGTTTTCACTTGAACCTCCAAGCTTCGATCAAGGTGCCTTTCCGACGGGAGTCGAACAACTTAAGCACGATCGTACGCAAATAGCGAAAGAAATTCGGGCGAAAGCTAAAGAATCAATAAAACGGGCTCAAAAAATTTACACCGAACGAGCCAATAAAACACGGAATCCAATTACATACGATCCAGGTGACAAAGTTTTAATTAATCGGGTGGCAACACCTTTGCATTTAAAAAGATCAATTTGTCGAAAATATGATGGGCCGTATACAGTATTACGCATGACAGGTCCAGTCACCGCGGAATGTCGCCATGACCAAACTAATGCAACCAGAATTACCAACGTGGACAAAATTAAACCGTATTATGAATCATTGGACGAAGAAGACAACGAAGTAGATATTGTAACAAGAATTGAATGGGTGTTTCGCCTTTATGAAGGCACTCAGGCATTTTTTAAGGAGGACAAGTGGGCAGAGATGCTTACTTGGATTCCTGAACCCTCCGAAGGTGCAAAACCTTCGGACACGTTCAAGGCCCAATTTAATATGGAGAAATTTAATGTATTTTGGATCCAGCAAGACAAGCTGGATGTCACAAAGATAGCACACAATGCTATCCGCGAACCCAAAAAGATACATTTGGTCTTAACTCCAGGGGAGGAGGCCTTAGAATTTGAGAAATTGATAACAAGAAAAAACAAGCCGTATAACTATCACAAGTTATACGCGCCAGTTGTCAATTCTAATTATCAAGCCCATCACCACATCTACTCTAATGAGGATTCAACACTTGTGATCCCCATTTATCAAATAAGGTTTAGTGAGGATCCCACGACGTGGAATTCTCTGCTCACTTTTTTATATAAGCTTGGTGAAAGAGGCTGTATTTATATTGGCTGGCAAACGCAACATACTCAAATATTTTCTTTTTTACTTGCTTTGTACATTGTAGCGTATGCAAAAGTAAATTTAAAATTTCCAAAGACGGTGAAGGGATTAACACAACATTTAATGTCAAGATTTCCAAGGGACTATGCTAATGTAATAACCTTAAAATTGGGATTAGTAAAAGCGGTTGAGACTCTTTACCCAATTATTAGTAATACCGCCAAACCTGAATGGGTGGTAACAAATTCAGTAAAATTGCCTATTAAACCTAGTATTTCACCAAATGTATCAAAAGTAAAGGCTATAATTCCTAAAGTTGTTTTACCTCCAACTCAAACGAAGTCGGGAAGAGTGGTAAAAATTCCAATGCGATTTACTCCAAATTGATAATCTAGGTATACTATGGGAGGACTCTTATTCTTCGTATCCCTGACATCTGCTTCCATTTCATCTCTTACACCATTACCAGCGATGATTCAACAACCAATCTCGTTTGCACAATGCCAAGCTCGAATGGTGGGATTGGACTGGGACCTTAGTCCTCAGATTCCTATTGCGTATGGACAAACATTACAATCCAATGGGATCCCTACAACATTACACTATAGGTTTCCCATGGCCAGTTGGGTAATTCATATGGAAACGCAGCACTGTACGGGTACTAAGACCACGTTTTTTCATCGCAACCTGGAAAATGGGTTGGAATTCAATGAAACGTCTATTAACCTTCATATTTCAGCAGACGAGTGCGTTCAAATGGTATTAAATAGAGTATCACCCAAGAATCAGCCGATGGTTATGAGTCACGGTGTGGCAAATTCAGTGTCACCACTTCCAGTTTTTTCGAACGATATGAATGTGGAAACACGGGCTGAAGTTTATTCATACCACATGGTTCCAGTTTCCACAGTCGTCAGACGTAATGCCAGCCGATTCGAGTTTCTTAACTCGAATTTGTTGTGTGTTTTCTCGGAGGAATCATGTGAGATGAATGACACTCGCATTGTGTGGGATAGGACATCCTTATCTAAGGCTCTGTTTAATTTGCGGCAGCCGGATGTTTGCACATTCTCGGAAGTGAACCTGCAGTGTCCGACTCTGTCTAAATTTGTTTTAAATCAAACAACCAATAGTAATTTGACTTTAACCATTGAGTCAATAGACCGACCGGTAAACCTTCTTGCGGCAGTAGCACCAACAGATACAATCAGGGTGTTAGAGTATTATCAACAAAAAATGAACATGGCAGCAACCCCACAAACCAACCACTTATATCAGGCCACTAATAATCATGGTCGTTTAATTATATTAGAATGCATTTCAACAAATTACTACGTGATGCTTTCTAAAAATGCCTGTTCTAGCCGGTCCATGATATACTATAGAGTTCCGGACGGGAATGTTATCTCAACAGTGGATTTAATATCCAGGCGCATCGACTTAATTCCGGCTCAACACAACTGTTCCAAATTATATTATGTGCTGTCTCACCAGCAGCCAATAAATTTGTCGATTTTAGATCGATTAAATATAGTACATCCGTATTCCATCACTATGTAAATAGTCCGACTCACAGAAAATAAAGATAATCCATTATTAAAACTGGTTTAGAAGGTGTAAAGAGGATCGTTAGTATAATTTAAACAAATTTGTAACTCCCGTTTCGTTTTTTGAATCCCATTACAGGAATCCCTGGAATATAGTGGGATGGATATTTTGTTGTTCTATTATATACAATGAATCTTTTGCGGTGGAGAATCAAAGTAATATTCAGTTCGATTGGAAATCTGTTGTTCCCTTTCCATTTCCGGAATTTCAAAATAAACCTTTAACGTTTTGCGAGCCCTTTCTTACAAATTTAGGATATTCTATTTTTAACAATTCGAAAAATACAAAGTTTATTGCCGCACGTCGTTTAGAGTTTTCGTTTGAACATTATAATATTTCTAATACGATAATGGGTTTTCATTGCACGAGATTGAGAATTTCAATTGATTTTAGCACAGCTCCTTTTATTCCTTTAATAAAACAAGAATTGTTGCCTGTTTTCAGATCAGATTGTTACCATGCCGTGTATCCGTTTCGAAGTCATTTTAAAATAATAAGCAAACACAGGGAAATTTATCACCAATATGTCAATGGCATTGTACGATCCCAACTAATTAACCGGAATTCGACATTTGTAGCCATTGAAATAATAGAAACTAGTCCTATTGAAGTTACAGGAAATCAAAGTTTAGTTTTCATTCCCACGTTGTTTGCAAACAAAATAATTCCTAATATTGGTAGAGCAGACTCTAAA
>JAQFZE010005792.1:0-10022 GCA_034695245.1 Dicyrtomina saundersi
AGACGACAGACACATAGATGATTTCAATTTGTACTTTTACTCCCTAATAGTTCCTCACTTGAAAACGTACTCAAAATAATTTAAATTAGAGACTTACAAACTGGACCTGGAGCTGGACTACAACACATGAAGGATTTTAAATCAACCGGGCAAATAAGTGGATGGTCGACGACGGTGTTATTCGCTGGATTTGGATTTGGATTACCTACATCCGGTCGTCCTCGCCCTGTGTGCATATCTACGTAGGTATGTGTAAAGTAAGAACATGTGACTTCCTCCCCCTTTAAAATGCAAAGTGGCAAAGTCAATATTATCATGACACGTAGAGCCTACATAGATATCTGTAGATAAAACAAGATACAAAGATAAAGATTTCAAAAAAAAAATGAAATCCTCGTCTGCCTTGGAATTGGAATGAATGATGATTGGGATTGCGGACCGGTGATTGGGAGTCTTCCCTTTTTCTGTTCTGCACACAAGTCATTAGACTTACTATATATGTACATGTACAAGGCTTTAGTCCCTTCCATTGATTTCAATCAAAGGCGTTTGAACCTCAACTGATGAGACTGAACTGACTAGTGAGGCCCTTTCACACCTCTCATCCTTGTGATATTTAGAGCGTCATTTCCGGTGAAATATCACCCCGTTCAGCAGGGAGATAGGGACTCCCCACATACATGTACAGCTACGTCCCCCACATGGGTAAATCGTGTATATAGGTATAGGTATATGCTCTATATTTACACAGCAGATATAGGTACTTGCATCATTCAATATGAAATTCAAAAGTCAAAGCTCAACAACCAAATTAAAAAGAGAGTTTTGGTGAGCGGACAACATGGATATATAGCAAGAGGGTCGACACGCCAAAAGCAAATATATACAAATACACGCAGACAAATCAGAAAAGTAATTAAAATTTAATGACAACGGTTATTTAATCAACCGTTCACCTCTCCGTCTGTCTCTCTCCCAATGTTATCTACTACCTCGTCAACTTTTTATTGCCAAATTACTATCAAAAACAAAACAAAAATCCTTGTCAAATTCTGCTATATGTAATTTGAATTTTACTCATAGCCTTTCCTATTTTTCTACAGTTTTTCATATGCTTTTCAAAGGCTCACACACACCTATAAAATTAAAATAGTGGATATTTTTGACAAATAATTTTAAAATAGCTATGGACACGTAAGTGTATACTTTCAAAATTGTCAAAAGAAAAGTGTCCAACGGATGATGATGTCTACTATGCATACAGAAATATTTTGACTTGACAAGAAAGTCATTAAACTTTTTAAAAAACGAAGAAGAGCTATCAACGTCTCAGGGACAAATGCTATTAAAATCCCATTAACAGCTCGATCTCGATCTCGGCCAACTCAATCCACTTTGGTGGCACTTTAAAAAGGAAAATTTACCTATACGATTTTGTTGTATTTATTTTTGTGAGAAATACGGACACTTATTGGTTCTTAATAATATCCACTGAAGATGTACGAGAATAATGCAATTAACATTCGCCAAGATGAAGAGGTCATGTCTCATGAATGAAGAATGACGAAAATGAACCAGAATTTTTTCATCTTTTTTTTAAATTGAATTTAATAATTCAATTTAAAAATTTAAAAGGAATAAAAGTCTCTACTACCTCCACCCACACCACCAGTTTACCTCCAAAACTATTGTAGGCAGACAAAGACTTTTTTTTAAATTAAATCAGTCGAGTTTTATTTTTAAATGAGGTTGGGGGCAGAAGAAGAACTTAAAAAAAGCTGCAACTGCAACGGCTCTCAGTCAGTTTTTACAAAAAATATACATATATATAAATGAAAGATTCAAATGCTGTTGAATGTGGAAATCACAAATCTAATGTATGGATTATATTGCATACTGAATTCATTCAATTTTTTCAAAATTATTTAGAGGCGTTGCATTGGAATCAATGGAACATGAAAATATCATAATAAACTATACATTATTCATTAAAGTTGAAACAAAAAAAAGCAAAAATAAAAATTGATAAATTCCATGTTTTTTACACGTAGAAATGTTGTCGTTGGGTAATATATTATTATGATGACATGTCAAAAAGGTCGTGAACACATTTTATTCTTTTCAAAAATTGCAAAATGTTCCAACTAAATATTTTCGAAACTTATTGTTAGTTTAAAATGAGGTAACGGTAACTGTATGTTTTCAAAACAGTCCAACATGCTCAAACCGTATATTTTCAGAACAATGCAAAATTATATAACTGTATGTTTTTAAAGCAGTGCAAAATGACATAACTGCGTTTTTTAAAAACAATGCGAAATCCTATAACTGCATGTTTTGAAAAAAGTGCAAAATCCTATAACTGCATGTTTCCAAAACAGTGCAAAATCCTATAACTGCATCTTTTCAAAACAGTGCAAAATCCTATAACTGCATGTTTTCAAAACAGTGCAAAATGCACTAACAGCATGTTTTCGTAACAGTGCAAAATGACATAACTGCATGTTTTCAAAACAGGGCAAAACACTATAACAGCACGTTTTCGTAACAGTGCAAAATCCTATAACTGCATGTTTTCAAAAATAGTCCAAAATGCTCGTGCAAAATGCCCTATTTTAATTTTTTTTAAAATTTGTCTGTAAAAAACGTGATGCCTCCTCGTGAGAAATAATGCCCAACCTTTGACACTCACTCTGATTAAAATCACAAAAATATACCACTCAATAAAACTTAATAAATATTTTCCGTTTCAAAAACAAAAAGGATTGACGAGAGTTACTACACTATTCTCTTAGAGAATTTCTCTACCATTTACAATTTTGACAACAAGAACAAAAAACTGGTTTAAAAAAATATTTTTTTTGTCATAAGAATGTCATATATATATATATATTATGTGTAGTAGTTAGAGGACCACCACTACCAACACCACCACCAACCACCACCACCACCATCTAAGTAAACCAAGTGATTAAATATTTGTAATATTCTAAAAATATAAACCGAAACAAAAAAACTAAGGTTAAGTATACCTCAGTCAGTCTTGTGTAAGTAGGCACTTACATTTCCCCGTTCCTCCAAGCCACTTTATGTAGAACATTACAAAACACTGAGACTGACGACTGACATATGTATTCTCTCCGTTCAGTTGTTGGTAAAAAAATTTACAATTAAAAATTATTTCAATTTGACTGATTACACACACTACACACACACACACACAAAATGTTTTTGGAGGACCCTCTCGTCCTCTCTCTCTCTCTTCCCCTCCCAAGTAGGATTACAATTCACAAATTTCCCAAAATATATATATCTATAGGTAGACATATAGGCACACTTGAATTTATACAGTATATTATGATAATAGCCTAATTATGCAGTCGACGAAGAACGACGAAAGGCGATGGAAAATGAAGTGTACATAAATATATAAGAGAGTCGGTCGGTACTTTTTTAGCACTACTACTATTACTACTTGAACCTTTTAAACTGGGGACAGAGTGTAACAAGCTATCACTTCACATTCACAATTCCAGATACTACTACACAGATACATTCACAAGAACTCTACAGAGCCAAAATAATAGATACGACGCTCGTCTCCAATCTGTGTTACTCAGTCAGTCATCTATCTGCCCTAAACTACTACTGGGACTTTTGACTTGTGTACGTTGTAGGTGATGCACATGGACGCGAGGGCCATATGGATGGATATAGGAACCAGAGCAAAAAATAATACAGGGCTACAAATATATATTTATATATTAACTAACATCATGCTCATATCGTCGGTGAAGAACCAAAATGACCCATATCCAATTTAAGCTAGAATCAAAATGAGCTATGTCATAAAAACAAAATGGGAAACATGCGTCAAATGTTAATTAAGAGTTTTTGAAAAGTGTAAAATGTTCTATTTACAGTTTTTTGAAAAGTGTAAAATGTTCTATTTACATATGTTTTTGAAAAGTGTAAAATT
Source organism: Dicyrtomina saundersi (assembly GCA_034695245.1). Taxonomy (NCBI): domain Eukaryota; kingdom Metazoa; phylum Arthropoda; class Collembola; order Symphypleona; family Dicyrtomidae; genus Dicyrtomina; species Dicyrtomina saundersi. The sequence goes on from JAQFZE010005792.1 coordinate 3,980, forward strand.
TTGTATTTACATATTTTTGAAAAGTGCAAAATGTTCTAATTCCAGTTTTTTGAAACGTGGAAAATGTTCTATTTATGTGTTTTAAAAGTGTAAAAATGTTCTATTTATGTTTTTGAAAAGTGTAAAATGTTCTATTTACATGTGTTTTTGAAAAGTGTAAAATTTTGTATTTACATATTTTTGAAAAGTGCAAAATGTTCTAATTCCAGTTTTTTGAAACGTGGAAAATGTTCTATTTATGTGTTTTAAAAGTGTAAAATGTTCTATTTACATATGCTTTTGAAAAGTGTAAAATGTTCTATTTACATATGTTTTTTTTTGTATTTACATATTTTTGAAAAGTGCAAAATGTTCTAATTCCATGTTTTCGAAAAGGTGCAAAATGTTCTAATTCCATATTTTTGAAAAGTGCAAAATGTTCTATTTAAATGCTCTCAAGACATATTTGAATATTTTTGTAGATAGTTGATATTGTTTTTAGCTAAAAATGGATTTGGGTCATTTTGGTTCTTCACAGACGATATGCTACAAATTTTTTTCAATTCCAAATTTAATTCCCAGTCACTCACTATCTGCCTATCTATAGTTATACAAAAACGAAAAAGTTATATAAGGCTACCACTACCACCACACAGGCCACAACAGAGTGATAGTGACGTCAAGAAAGAAGGGGGAAACTATATGCAAACTGTCTATGCCTATATGGTCTACAATACAGTGCAGTGGTGTACGTGCATTATACCTCCTGTATGGAAACACATGGACCAGTGACAGACGGGACAACGACAACGACAACGACAACAGGACGCTGGATAAGCTACTTGAGTTTTATAAATTCCATATGAGAGATATCTTCTTACGTTTTCGTGGTTCATGATGATGATGCCTTCTCCTTTTTAATAATAAATATGCTTTCAAGCTCCATGAGATATTTTTGCATTCATATATATTTATCTATAAATATTATGTGTGTTATATTATGCAGTAGATTTAAACTTGGTAACTTATTATGACATACCATACAATAAAAATATTTTACTTGATTCTGTTCCATATATACCGTAAATGACCGAATAAGCGCCCGCCCGCCCCGCCAGTATTTGGAAAGATGCAAAATATTTTATTGTAATAAAAAACAAATCAGAAAATTCCAACGTTAAATGTGAAATGATCTACTCAATTAGATACATTTACTAGAAAAAAAATTCGTGTACTAAGTAACTGGGTTTTTAATCTGTGTTATGTATATAGTGCTAGTTTCCCCATCCCCATCCCACGACGGCCAATAAACACTAAAGACAAGCACATGCACCAAACCAATGCATAATAATACTGCAATCTGTTCAGCTTCAAGTTTTTTAAACACTAAAAAATATCTCCCTTTCATTCTCTCTCCTCAACCTCAACTAATCGTAATCGTAAAGTCACCAAACAAAAAACAAGTATAGATAAGGTGTAACATTAAAGTTGAGTTTTGAGTTGTAGCTATGGGAGATTATATAGTGAGCTCCAATAACTGCATTTAATAATAATGTTGATGACGATATTATAAAGGAATGAATGCAGAGAAAAAGCTGACGGACACACCGTGTCCGGTGTCGGTGTCGGCGTCGGTGACGGTGACCGTCCATACCACGTGTGCAGAGTGAATGAAAGTCTTGACTGACTGACTCTCACAAAAAATTTCCTTCAAATCCTTACAAGATAGTGATAAGGGATCGTCCATAAATGATGTCATTGGTAGGGACTGTGGACAGTAATATGTCATGTTAAAGATAGCCTTTTATGCAATGTTAACGACAACGTGATAACATGGAGATGGGTGGGTCTTAAAAGAGTGATAATTTGGGTGACATCACTTATGGAGAATCCCTAATGAAAATAGGATGATGTACAGAAATTATTTTTGACTCTGCTCCTCACAAGTCATTAAACGATTACGTGTACACAAGAACCCTTAATTCCTTCTTTCTTATCTATGTGAGGAATTCAGTGTGGCCGTCATATCTCCAGTTTATTTTCTGATTAGTCTCTCTCTCTCTCTCGGTCTGTCTGTCATTCTCTCCGGATGCATCTCTATAATCTTCTCCAATGCTCCATACATATATACTGTGTATACTGCGCACTACTACATATAACCGACATCGCCTATAGCTATTTCTTAAGGACAAAAATCAAATAGCGACCCAAGAAATTAAGAAGCTCATAATTGCCCACAACTACAAAAATAGAGACCAGATTGTGTGTCATTCATAATTCCATTGCACAGATGTGAGAATGTGAGCCGCTCCAGGCATCAAACTGCGCAGGTACAAAATTAATTCTCGCGGTTCAGGGACACAAATTCGAAATCTAAATCTAAATTCTTAGTTCAAATTTCAAACCCTATTGAAAATTAAATAATCTGAAAGAATAGTTCTAAACTCCACGGGGCCAGATGCCGGATAATACAGATAAGGCCAGCGCAGGCAGCCCCCGCTGCTTGAATTTTCTCAAAACATGTAAATGGAACGTTTTACAGTTTTCAAAAATATGTAAATAGAATATTGAGACTTTTCAAAAACATACAAATAAAATTTTTTGTACATTTCAAAAACATGGAAATAAAACATTTTCCACTTTTCTCAAAACATGTAAATAGAACATTGAGCACTTTTCTGAAACAAATAAAAAGGACATTTTTCACTTTTCTAAAACATGTAAATACAACATTTTGGTTTAACAAAGAAAACCTTCAATAAAATCGAAATAGTGGTTTTTGTATGGAAACAAATTCCTGCCTAAAAGTAATTCCTGCGTCCGGCCCTCAAACTCCATGACCGAGTTGAGTAGCAAAAGTGGACAATTCAAATATTAATAAAAATAAATTCTTGTCTACCTGTTCAAAAAAAACTAAAAAAGGATACATCTGTCAGATCCACACCGACATTACCATCCCATACATACAGATATCATATTGCCAATTTACTATACGCGAGTTCTTGAGTTCCACAAAACTCCCAATCAAAACATTATTACACAAACAATGAGACAATTAATAATCTTACTCTGCAATATGTTGCTCATCGTCATCTCTCTAGGAATATTTTCAGTCATTATCCCTACCACTGCTCTGCTCTATAGCGTTGTTGGCTTATAAGCATTCAAGATGCTACACAAGGAGTTATAGGGGACGAGTGCCTATATACATGTTTCTGAGACTGAGACGGATCCTGAGTCTGAGATGAAGCTTTTTTGAGTCATAAAGGAAAACAGTGTCCACATTCATATTTCTATATACATATACGTATAGGCAGGTGCATCGACCAAGTTCGTCAGTCGCCATGGAATGGACGCGTCTCCGCATCCAAGATCCAAATCAACCTCCAAAATCCAAATCCAAATCGCGATGCCAAAGTGGATCTCGATTTCGATTCTCGATGCGAATGAAGATGAACGAGTCAGAGTCACCAGTGGAGGTAGGTCCCCTCCAACTATACTCTATATAAAACTATTCAACTACTATACTGTATGTAAAGCACCTATACCCAATCCCGATTGATAACCGATGTTGTTGTTGGAGATGTAAAACTTTTACATGGCGTCTCTCGCTACAAACAAACATCACTCCATCGTCCTTTCTCATCACTCCCTCTCTCACTCTGGAACAGGTTCATGCGGCTCTCCTTCCCTCACGTACATACCTCCATCTTTTACTACCTTTATAATATTTTGTCGACAGTCTCAAAAGACAAAAAAGATGAAAGAAAAAAAAATATGAAGGAGTCGAAGAATTCTTTTATTTTTATTGGCATGGCAGATGGGAGAGTTGAGAAGACAATATAAATATAACTTTAACTACCTAAGTAGGTAGATAGGTGCGTACGCCAGGACCAGGACCAGCGCCACTAGCGCCAGCCGTAGACAGGGACCTCATTTCTAGTACCTCTATCATTTTGAACTGTGTCGTTAACAGATCCAGATACGTCTACTTTTGTCTCTGTCTGTCATAACACAAATCTATACGGGACGAGGTGTGAAAACGTCAACTCTCATCGTCAGACAAAAAAAATATTATAATGGCTATATACCTACTAACTATAGGTGCGTACATAGCTCAAAAGTATATAATGCGTAAGACTGAAGATATAGGAAGAGTCCCGTCAGGGCCGGACGAAGGAATCGCATATTTGGGAAGCAATTTTTTTCCAAGCAAAAACCAACATTTTGATTTTATTAATGGTTTTCTTTGGTGAAGCAAAATGTTGTATTTACATGTTTCAGACAAGTTCAAAATGTCCTTTTTACTTGAATCAGAAAAGTGCTCAATGTTCTATTTACATGTTTTGAAAAAAGTGGAAAATGTTTTATTGCCATGTTTGAGAAATGAATGAAAAAAATTATGTGCATGTTTTTGAAAAGTCAAAATGTTCGGTTTACATGTTTTGAGAAAAGTGCAAAATGTTTTATTTACATGTTTGAGAAACGTGATAAAAAATGTATTTGCATGTGTTTTTGAAAAGTGGAAAATATTCCATTTACATGTTTTGAGAAAATTACCCGTAGCGGGGGGGGGCTGCCTCTGCTGGCCGCATTATCCGGCCCTGAGTCTCGTCCTGAGTTATAGTAGCGTTATATTATTTGCCTTTTGCCTTGAACTGATATTTAAAAATAAATGGAATTACCTACCAGTAGAAACTGCACTTGAGACGAGAGTCCCGTATACAACTGGGAACTCATCATCCTGAGCGAGAGCACAATCACATCATCATCATCGCATAATGACGAAATAATCATCATAATATGACGAAACGGAAAACGGAACCGTATAGCATAACACATATGATAGATTTGGCCATGGCCCTGGCCATGATGCAATAAGCCATGAGATGCTTTTGAAAGCTGAACGAAAACTAAAGCAAAGCAAAAGGAAGAAAAAAAAAGAAGAAGACAATAGAGAGCAAAAATAAATACATAATACAGGCCAGGATGATGAATGATGAGGGACATAGAGGGATGGAGGATGGGCTGAAGCTGAAGTGGAAAGTGGAAATAGCGCTCCGACTCCGCTCACATCACATCTCCTATCTACTTCATCTACAATCTACATGCATAATTATGTCTACCTACCTACCTTACCTATAGGGACTCTACATTGTAATCTGTATAGATGGCTGATAACATACATGATGTGCTAATAGCAATGCAGGCTGCATAGACTCCGACTGCAGTCTGCACTCCTCTCATGCTTATTCCTTCATGGTCATGCATGTTACTGTCAACGTAACGTTCCATGCGTTGGAGAGCTCCACAAGAGACAGAAAAGATGATGAGGATGCAGGTGAGCAGAGACCAAAGCCAAAAGACTCACTCTCCTCAAGCAATGCCAATGTCATCATCATCATCCCCACAGCATCTCTTCTTTTTCTTATTTTTTTTTTCATCTTCTCCTTTTTTTGTTCGGACAGAAATGAGAAAGGAAAAGTGAAATGACGAGAGATGCTATGTACGTAGTATAGGAAAGAATGGACAGAGTGCAATGATCATTCCACTATTGGAGACTCCCAGCGTCCAAGCCAACAGCCCCAATAACATAACATAACAACGGAACGAAATCAAAAAATACAGACCTTTACATGTACTATATATCTATTCCTGTAAATGCTGCTATATCAATGATACTCCTATTTACTACCCTGTTATAGTTTTATTAAATCATAACAGGGCCGGACGAAGGAATTGCTTTTTGGCAGTAATTTGTTTCCATACAAAAACAACCATTTTCGTTTTCTTTCCTAAACCAAAATGGTGTATTTGCAAATTTTTTAGAAAAGTGAAAAAAAAATGTATTTCCATGGTTCTAAAAATTGTAAAATGCTCTATTTACATGTTTTGTTTAAAAGTGTTCAATATTTGATTTGCATGTTTTTTGAAATGTCAAAATGTTCTATTTACACATTTTTTGAAAAGTGCGAAATGTTCCATTTACATGTTTTTTGAAAAGTGCGAAATGTTCCATTTACATGTTTTTTGAAAAGTGCGAAATGTTCCATTTACATGTTTT
>JAQFZE010005793.1:0-10021 GCA_034695245.1 Dicyrtomina saundersi
CGTTGGTTGAGAGCAGTACATTTGTATTGATGAACTTGACACTTAAATAAAGATCACTCAAACTCAAACTCAAACTCAAACTCAACAATCACTGGAGTATGCTCTTCTCACGTGTTTTTTTTCGCTTGGTCTTTGTGGAAATGCATCATTTAAATTTAGTGCAATAATTGCAAAAAGCAGGAACAAAAATGCCTTTAGAATCTTGAAGGACTTCATTGTATCAATTTTGAATTCAGGGTAAAGAAAAGGAATTGAGTGGAAAGAGAACCAAATGATTCATGGTGTCTTTTATAATTTAAATTTCTAATTGTCAAAAATACAAATATAAAGACCGCGTCCACAAATAGAAATTATTATGGTAACAAAACTAAATTAAGTTATTTGTCATCCTTATTTATTTCCACTTCCTTGCGGTATCGGATATGCTTATGCTAGTCAAGGAAAATGGAATTATTTATTGTAGGCAACTATTTTATTAAAATTGTTACTTTTTCTAAGCATATCATACAGTGACAAAGAATAAACTATATGTATTATATAACATCAAAATAACATAAAAAAAAATTAAGGTTATTCCACAGAATATTGAGGGCTATGTGATGGCCACCCTGTCATGTCCATACCATTTTCCTTGTTCTTTCCCTTAATATCATTTTCCAGGCTGTACGTATTTCATTATTTCATTGAAACTTAACGTTGTGTAGGGGGTTTAGTGTGTTGTATTTTTTATGAATATATTACAAAATTTAAATTAGAATTTAACACAAGTTTACCATTTACATAGGCTGGTTGATTTTAGTATTAAATTAAAATCAATGCAACTAATAAGTCCTGTCGTCTTGTGAAAATAGATGATACCAAATACATACATAAGTTTCACAAGTACCCATTTACAATCCAGAATTCATTACACACTGCAATATACGCGTGCTATAGCTATATTTACATATCGTCAGGGAAGAACCAAAATGACTCATATACAATTTAAGCTACAATCAAATTGAGATATGTCATGAAAACAAAATGCAAAACATGCATAAAATGTTAATTACGAGTTTTTGAAAAGCGCAAAATGTTCTTTTTACATGTTTTTGAAAAGGTGTAAAATTTTCTAATTTCATGTTTTTGAAAAGTGCAAAATGTTCTATTTACATGGTTTTGAAAAGTGGAAAATGTTCTATTTACATGTTTTTAAAAAGTGGAAAATATTTTATTTACATGTTTTTGAAAAGTGGAAAATGTTCTATTTACATGTTTTTGAAAAGTGGAAAATATTCTATTTACATGTTTTTGAAAAGGTGTAAAACTTTCTAATTTCATGTTTTTGAAAATTTCAAAATGTTCTATTTACATGTTTTTGAAAATTGTAAAATGTTCTATTTACATGTTTTTGAAAAGGTGTAAAATTTTCTAATTCTGTGTTTTTAAAAAGTGCAAAATGTTCCATTTACATGTTTTTAAAAGGTGTAAATTGTTGTATTTACATATTTTTGAAAAGTGCTCAATGTTGTATTTAAATGCTTTTAAGACATATTTGAACATATTTGTGTAGATTGTGGATATTGTTTTTAGCTACAAATGGATATGGGTCATTTTGGTTCTTCACAGACGATATATCTAGTTGTGCTATATAATTACGGCTTAGCAAACAATCAACGAATCAAATATTTTTGTGTTGAATTCGTATTTTCGTTAATGTTATTTCCATATTTTAGTATATAAATACATATGCTCCCATATACATATACATCCTATACTGCCTATACTGCCAACCACCCCAAACGAATGCAGCTAAACTTGGACAGTAAAACACTGCCACGCTCCAAAACTGCTGCTGCTTTTATTATATTGCCAAATCCCTTTATGCCATGCATAATTAAAAATTAAAGGTGCTATATATGCAGTTTTAAAAGGGCAAGCAGCAGCTTCGGGGCAGATTGTCAATTGGCAGCGATATAAAATTAAACTTATAATCAGGTCATGTACACAATCAAATCTTCAAGAAAATTCTTTAATAATTATGCATTCACAATTATCAACACACTCTTGAATAGAATCTATTCAAAACGAAGTGATTGTAAAATGTTATCATGGAATTAACAATTAACAAGGAAGTAATACATATTTGAATGGGAATCTATCGTAATATTGAATGAAATCTCCACGTCACTTACCGATGTTTTAATTAAAATACAAACCCAAGAGTGGGAGTTATTTAATCAGAAGTTCTGAAGCCTTGAAGACTATACCAACGATAACCACAACCTCACTACGATGAAAATTTTGGTTTCCATCTTTGCCGTCTTTTGCCTCCTGGCACTTTTCAACTCCCAGGTAATAACGATATGTCTATATACTAGCGCTATTAATCATTGCATACATTGAAAAGAAAAATTAGAATATTTCCCAACTAATTACATCCTTCTGCATATTTCAAAGCTGACAATATCAAAACACCTTATTATTAATTTTAATTTTTGTCTGGTGTTTTTTTACCGTCTTAAAGCCAGGGGCAGCAGGAAACTCTGCGGGCGATAGCTTTGACAATGCTGATACAAATCATGACGGTACATTGAGCTACGAGGAAGCCGGAGCCTATTTCAAAAATCTTTCGGGACAGACTATGCCTAAGGAGGAGTTTGCAGCCCTAGACAAGAATAAAGATGGGAAAGTTCAACGAACTGAGTTTATGGGCTAAACTTTAAAAGCTCCTGTAAAACTTATTTGGTTTTATAAAATTCAAATAAATTCATGATTTTGAACTATGCAATTTTTCGAAATATAATTTTTTCCATAAATGAACTTTAACAATACCATGTACTGCATACTGCATCGCTAAGCTACTACAAGCCGGCCGGGGCAAGGAATAAAATCATTAGATTTTAAGAGCATAAAAATAATGCGCGGGTATGTAATACTACGCAGCTCTGAGAGGACAGAGGTGGGGAGATATGATTTCAGTGAGAAATTGATTTTCAGAAATAGCAAAAATCGATATCTACAAAAAATGAAAAAAATGTCACTGGTCTAAAAACTTGTCAATGGAATAGTTTTCACTTTTCAAAAACATGTGAATGTAACCTTTTGTACATTTTAAAAATATTATATAAATAAAAAATACATTTATGACGCTTTTTAAAAACTAGTTATTACAAATTTACGTATCTATTCCGTTTAGTGTTTTTTTTTGTTTTTGACAAAAGCTCGTTTTATTTCTTGCTTAAATTGTATGTGGACTGTTTTACTAATTATGTAATGGCACTAATAGTATAGTTTTTATACTGTATACTGTATCTCTATAATATAATAATGTTAACAATTTTCTGAAGAAATTAAGAAACCAACCATTTTTTTTTGAATATTTTTCAATGTTGTATCGTATCATTTTTATTAAGGTTTATTTTTTCGATTTTTTCTGTAAATAAAATTTTGCATTTATTTTAAAAGTTTACGAACTTAGCCAATTATTTAATAAAAAGTAAAATATCAAAAGATTTACGTTAAATTAAATTAATGCATTAAATTCATTACACACTGCAGTATACACGTTCTAAATACATGTATTTAGTTGTGCTATATGCGGTCTGGTAGACAATCAACAAATCAAATATTTGTGTGTTTAAATCGTATTTTTGTTAATGACATTTGTATATTTCCGTATTATTATGCGCATTAAGATTAATTTTGTATGTGAAGAACCAAAATAACCTATATCCATTTTTAGCTAAACACAATATCAACTATCTACACAAATATTCAAATACATGTCTTATAATAAGGTGTCCGTTATTGGAAATCAGTGTAAATTGTATAACTTGACACGGAAATAAAGATAACTCAAACTCAAACGATAACCACAACCACACTTTACGATGAAGATTTTTATTAAAATTTTTGCAGTTTTGTGCCTCCTGGCTCTTTTCAAGTTCCAGGTAATAACGACATTTCTTTAATAATTAATTAATTACATTTTTAATAATTATTGTATTCGCTAAATCAATTGGAATATTTTCCCTTTACAACATTTTGCATATTTGAAAGCTGACAATATAAAAATACCTCATTACATTATAATTTTGATTTTTTTCTTCTGTCCTTTTTTAACTCTTAAAGCCAGGGGCAGCAAATAACGTTGCAGACGTTGCTGATTCAGATCATGACGGTACATTGAGCTACGAGGAAGTCGCTGCCCATTTTAAAAATCTTACGGGAAAGACATTGTCTAAGGAGGCATTTGCAGGCATGGACATGAACAAAGATGGGAAAATTCAACGAACTGAGTTTGACAGCTAAATTTTGAAAGCTTCTGTAAAATTTATTTGATTTTATTTTTGAATAAAATTATGATTTGAAATATGCAATTTTTCCAATTATATTTAATTAATCTCATAAATAAACCATGTACTGGAAATGCATCGCTAAGCTCCTACAATCCTGGGCAAGGGTTAGTATCATAACATTTTAGAAACAATGCTTTTTTTTTAAACTTGCGAATACATACAACATTTTACAATTTTCAAAAACATTTAAATGAAACATTTTGAGTTTAATAAAAACTTGAAATCGGAAAATTTTCTCCCCTATCAAACACATGCGAATAGAGAATTTTTCCTATTCAAAAAAATAAAATAAAAACATTTTGCACTTAAAAAAAAACAGAATATATTACACATTGTTTTTTAAAACATGTAAATATATTATTTTGCAATTCTCAGCAATTAAAAATTATTACTTTATAAGCATCTTTCATATTTAGCACTTTCTTGGCACAAAGCTCATTTTAATTCTACTGTAGTTTCCATAAAATATATAAGCCGTTTAATTTCCGTAGTGACGATACGCCATTTGAGAAGTATTGCTTATATTGCTTATATGAAAATTCCAATATAGAATGCACATGCAAAATACAAATTACAACGCATACAGGGTTTGCTATATAAATTTAATATCGGATGTGAAGAACCAAAATGACCCATATCCATTTGTAGCTAAAAACCATATCAGCTATCTGCAAAAATATTCAAATATGTCTTGAGAGCATTTAAATAGAACATTTTGCAATTTTCAAAAATATGTAAATACAACATTTGCACATTTTCAAAACCATGTAAATAGAACATTTTGCACCTTTTCAAAAACAGAAATAAAACATTTTGCACCTTTTCAAAAACATGGAAATATAGCATTTTGCACTTTTCAAAAGCATGCTAATAGAACATTTTGCACCTTTTCAAAAACGTGTAAATAGGACATTTTGCGTTTTTCAAAAACTCCTAATTAACATTTGACTCCTGTTTCTTATTTTGTTTTTATGACATAGCTCATTTTGATTCGAGCTTAAATCGGATATGGGTCATTTTGGTTCTTCACAGACGATATTAGATTTCAATGCGTATTCAAGATAAAGCTTACAAAATCAGGCCATTGACACAATTCATGCTTCATCGTTTGAATAGTCACCGTTCAAAAATGAAGCGATTGTAAAGTGCTATAAGATTGTAAACAAGGAAGTAATTACAATTTAAATGGAACGCCACGTCATTTAAAAATTTAATTAAAAATACACAGGTCAAAACGTAAAATTTATTTAATCATACATTTAAAACTGAAACAACAAATACCACGTTACCATGAAGATTTTAATTCCTTTATTTGCCATCATTTGTCTCGTGGCTTTTTTCCAGTTCCAAGTAAACCATATTTCTAATTTAAGGATCATCCATAAATGATGTCATGCAAATATCCTAATTTCTAAAAGACCCTATGACCCCTCTGTCATGAGCTTAACCATTGCCTAACTGGCTATACTATGAACATGGGATGTCATTCATGTCGTAGTAGACCCATTGACCACACACTTGACATCATTTATGGACGATCCCTTACAATAATTGTCATGTATTTAAATTTTATTTTGTAAATATTTTTGCTCCACATTAATTGCCATATTTTAAAGCTGACAAAAAAACAGGTCTTTAATTATTTAATTTAAAATTTTTGCATGTATTTTAATGAACTCATTTGTAACATTTAAAAGCCAACAGTAGCAACAGAGCCAACAGAACCAGTAGGTGATGCAGTATTTAAACAAGTAGATACAAACAGAATGGTAAATTAAGCTACGACAAAGTCCAGGCCTAGGCTTCCTTAAAACAAAGGGGATTAAATGGTTAAATATGCATGATTTTCAAACTTTGACAATATCGATGACGGGTGGTCATTCAAGAAAATGAGTTTGATTCTTTATTACAGAATGTTTCGGTAAAATATTTAGTTGGCTTTTTTCAATAAAATAATTTGAACTACACAATGTGTCAAATTTTTAATTCTTTATCAATGTTAAAGAACTGTCTGAAACATTTTTAACTATGGCAAACATAATTCTGTGTAGCAACGTATAAGTGGATTATAAAAATAGCTTTCATAAGCTTAAATGAAGAGCTATACAGTTTTTCATTCTTGTCACCCCAATTCATTGTACGGCAAAAATTATAATCGCATTTATGCGTATACAGGCATTTTTCATAAAATTTGAGTGTGTACAATTATAACCATTTAAAGATATTCCATGAATGACGTCACGGGTGGGGGATGGGTGCGCTCGGATATTGATGACATCCTATGTTAAAGGCATCCATTTACGCAATGGATAAATTAAGAACAGTGGGGTCAGAGGATGTCCTAGAAATTACAATAAATTATGAGCGATCCCAAATAGAACATTTTGCACTTTTTAATAATTTAATTACAAATAAAACATTTTCAAAATCCTTAGTAACATGCCAAGAGAACATTTTTTTTAAAAAAATACCAAAAAAATTCTCATTTTTAAAAACATTGAATTAAACATTTTTGCACCTCTTCAAAAACATGGAAATAAAACATTTTGCAAGTTTTCAAAAACATGGAATTAGAACATTTTACAACTTTTCAAAAAAATGGAATTAGAAATTTTTGTAACTTTTCAAAAACATGGAATTAAAACATTTTGCACCTTTTCAAAAACATGGAATTAGAAATTTTTGCAACTTTTCAAAAACATGGAATTAGAAATTTTTGCACCTTTTCAAAAACATGGAATTAGAAATTTGTGCACCTTTTCAAAAACGTGTGAATAGAAAATTGTGCACTTTTTAATAACATGTAAATAGAGCTTTTTGAATTTTTCAACAATAAGTAAATGAAGCATTTTACACTTACAAAATCCTCATAATACATTACAATAAGAAAACAATACTCGACCCATAAACTTAATAAATCCGACGTTCCTAGTGCTGTAATGACATTTTAAGTTTACAATAAGCAAAAGTTAATCAATTTGGTTTTAAATTGATTATTATATTAAATGTAAGCTATTTGATTCAATTAATCAATAAAGTGATTAGTTATAATCACAATAAAATAATAAAATAAACATGCTTTGAATGCAAATAAGATTCTGCTTGATAAATGTACTTATATGATGAAGTATATTCAAATTAAAGCTTAATCAGGTCATTGCAACATTCAAGGCTTCAAGACAAACACCTATATGATTATAATAGTTCACTGATAACTATGATTTTTATGAATAGTATTTATTCATTCAAACTGAGATAACTATAATTATTTCTATTCATTAAAATTCCCATTTGTATATTTAATTCTGTATATTTCAAATCTGACAGTATTTTATTGTATTTTTTCCATGTGATATTGCAAACTTATTCGTAACAATCAAAAACCAGCGGCAGCAGGAGAAGTGAGCGTCTTTGGCAACATTGACTAAAACCATGACGGTGTATTGAGCTTCAAGGAAGCTGCTGCACACTTTCAAAGGATCGGGCGGACTTTGGCTAAGGCTGACTTTTTGAAACTGGACAAGAATAATAATGGGGTCCTTCAACGAAATGAATTTAATAACTAAATTCGAAATTTACAAAGATTCTGTAAACTGTAATATTGGTTTTACAAGATTTAAATAAATTCATACTTTGAACTTGGCAATTAATGCTACAATTATTATTGTCATAACAAGTTAAAGTTTCCAAATTTGATAATAATTTAATTAAAGCATACTTACTATAGGTGGCAACTCATATCATCTGTGAAGAACCAAAATGACCCGTATCCATTTGTAGCTAAACACAATATCAACTATCTACAAAAATATTGAAACATGTCTTAAAAACATTTAAATACAATATTTTACGCTTTTCAAAAACATGTAAATGAAACATTTTGAATTTTACAAAAACGTGTAAATAGTTCATATTACACCGTTCAAAAACATGTAAATAAAATAATTTACACTTTTTTAAAAACATGTAAATAGAACATTTTGCACTTTTTTGAAAACATGTAAATAGAAAATTTTGCACTTTTTGAAAACATGTAAATAGAAAATTTTGCACTTTTTAAAAACATGTGAGTAGAAAATTTTACACTTTACAAAAACTCTTAGTTAACATTCTTTTGTTTTTCAATTTGTTTTTATGACATAGCACATTTTGATTTTAGTTTAAATTGGATATGGGTAATTTTGTTTCTTCACATACGATATGTACATTATTGTTACAAAATTGTAATAAAATTATTTATTACGAAAATAAAGTATGTCCATCTTTTGAATTGATTGAACTTTTGGCTAAATATTTAGCTCAATATATAAAAGTTCATCAGCAAAACAGGTCAAGGCAATTAATTTTGTTCTAGGACAATCAGACAAGTCCACCTTAAACATACAAATATACAATTAATCGTCAGCATGAAGCTAATAACACAATTAACGAGATTAAATGCTCATCACAACTCCCGATTGATACGTCATATTTTAATTGTATTGCATTGCAGCGTGGAAAACTATGTCAGAAGCTGTACGGATAAAATGTTATTAATTTTTTTTGCATATTTGCAAAATGGAGCTTAAACAGATCATTGACATAAACAATGCTTAAATACAAAATTATACCATAAATAATACCACTAACATTCACAGTTGTTAATAGCAAGTATAAATACATAATAGCTTTCATTCAATCCAAGACGATTGTAACATCTAATTAATATTAAAAAAGGTAGAAACAATAATGTGAATGGAATTCTATCATTGTTGAGCATATTACTTTCAGGACATATTACGTACAAAATTTCAATCTGAAGACGGGTCTCAAGGGGGCGTAAATTTAATCCAGAAGTTGCAATGAAGATTTTTCTTTCTTTTTCACGCATCATTTGTCTCCTTGGTCTTTTCGAGTTCCAGGTAAACGATATTTCTTATTTATAAAATTTGATACATTACAGTAATTTAATTCTAATTTTTATGATTTTAATGACCTACCAATCTACAGATTAACAATCGCGTAAATGTTTATCTTTAAAATGATTATTGTATCAATTAAAAAAGCCAGGTGCAGCCGCCAAAAATGGAGTAGCCGAGTTTAACAAAGTTGATACAAACCGTGACGGTGTACTGAGTTACGACGAAACCGTTGCCTTTTACAAAAAAAATACAGGACGGGGTTTGTCTAAGAGCGAATTCACAAAATTGGACAAGGATAAGGATGGAGTTCTTCAACTAAAGGAGTTTAGTGACTCTCCTGCTTAAATTTCAATCTACGGAACCCTGGTAAATTAATTTGGCTGTATTAAATTTAAATTTTGTGACTCAAATTAACAATAAATTTTACATATCCCATAACAAGATAAAAGTAATTTTAAAATTTCCAATGTATTTAATTAATGCATTCATACTCCATAGCAACTCGGACGCACATTTATGACTAATAAAAGCATAAGCAAAATGCTAATGTGGTTTTGATTTGTCTTTTCAGTATATAATAATAATTTATTCAATGGGTCGATTTAATCGAAGTTCATGCAACTAGACTCAACGAGTCACGGTGGGTGAGGAAATAGGAGGCTACCGCGTTAGATTGTCTCGGTCTTTGTACCCTTTCACCTAACCCCGTCCCCTCCTCCACAGTAAAGGAGTCTCATTCCCTAGGCCCCTACAGTAAGTAGTGGTCACTAAGGAGCACCG
>JAQFZE010005794.1:0-10020 GCA_034695245.1 Dicyrtomina saundersi
TTGAATTTTGGCGCGCTGCTGCTAAAGCACCGCGCAAAATGCACTCGAGTTACCACACTATTCGTTCTTACTGAGGCTCAAGGAAACGTTTCTGGCTATGCTTTTCCAGATCCCGAGACATCATTGTAAGTGGTTTGCTTGTCAGTCCATTCAATTCTTCCATCTTTACATGCTCAGTTTGAGCTCCAACAATTTTTATGCCAGAAATGATTTTCTTTAACGTTTTGACGTAATTCTTGAGTTCCTGGGCATTGGAAAGGTGCTGCTGGGCCTTTGGATTAGTGACTGAAAATATAAAGTTAAACCTGTACTCAATGTTGGTCACGAAGTGTGTAGCACCATGACTTACAGCTTGAATTGATAGCGCTGCCCAGAAGTTCGGGTCGTTTTCTTTGACTTTGATTTCCTTGTCATTCAAACGTATTATGTGGCTAAAACTTTGACTTGTGTTTTCTTCAGTTTTCTCCCTTTGCTTTAAATACATACCACTCCGTGTCAATGGTGACATCTCCGCAAGGATACTGAATTGAAGTTCTGGCTCAACATCCAATGCTTCAAACTTGTCTTTAATTTTTTCGGACAAGATATCGAGCGTATCCTCTAAATCCACAGAGGTGACTTTAACAATTGAATCTTTTTTGTATCCATCCGTTAGAAAATTTGCGTCAACAAAGACATTTTCCCTTGCATTATAGAGCTGCCCCATCTGAGCAAATCTACCAAGTGCTCTCATCTTAAGGATCTTGGAGGGAAGTGTCTTTTTAATAGCATCATTCACATCTTCAATGTTAATCTTCCCATTCACTCTCTGCTGTATGACAGTTCGATGGATTAGAGATGCCTGTGGGTAGTCGAAATCACAGTCAACAACATAGCGTTTGTTGAAGGGCTTCTCCAGTTTTGTGAAAAATAAATTTGTACAATCTTCATATTCACTTGGATCATTTTTGGTGAATTCAGGTTTTGTGTACAAAATATAAACAACATCTTTATTGTTCCCTAAAAAATGTGACTCCAAATTTCCTTTGAGTCCAAAATATTTAATATCTTTGTTGGATTTTTGAATTGCCTTGTACAATTCAACTTTTTGGATAGCGTTGTCAAAGTCCCGTATTTTTGGTTGGATCTTATAGGCGCCAAATTCATCAGCTTCATAAGCTTTCGTTAGATCTGATAGGGCAGATTCTAGCTTGTCTCCTACACGGACTTGAACGAGAGTTTCCTTAAACGATGTAGTAAATCCAGTTATTGACTTCATAAATTTACCTCGTAGAAGAACCATGCTGTCACGGTTTGGACGAGAGACGCAAATTGGGTTTTCTAGTAATTCTTGGTTTCATCGTTGAGTTCTTGTTCGGCGTAGGAGATCTCATCGAAAATTATTACAAAATAATTGAGGAGAGAATTACCAAGCTTCTTGCAGAATTTATTTTGTTTCGTTGTGAGCTTCAGGTATTTCCTTAAAGGACCCAAAGGTGTGAGTTCGAATCGAATGGGGACCCCTTCTCTATTGTTTTTGGTTTAAGCTAATTGAGGAACTTTCGAGATGAGTTCAATAACTTGAGAGTGGGTGGATGGGACTGTGTCTGGGAGTAGAATGTCACCCTGAACGGATACATTGGACTTGATTTTTTTAGAATTGTCTTTCCCGTCAATGTCAACCTTTGCAGAAGCCAAAATAGAGATTGCTTTGATTTTATCAAATTCAATTCGAAGCTCACCACAAATTTCTTGATGGTATTTATTTTTTTAGCATGGGTGTATGTTATGACTCATCTGAACAAGTGGCCTATTAAAAAATAGGTAATAATTTGCTTTACATGTATTTAAGTTGTAGAATAAATTACTTAAGAGGACCGTAGTATACGTGACTTTTATCACTAATTATTATAGCCTATCTGATCTGACGGTATAGCTGCAAATACTTAGATCTATTGCGAGTTCATTAAATAGGCTAATACAGGGTGGGTCATTTATTTGCTAGGATTCTAGCAGGCTATAAAAGCCAAGTTTATTATTCGAATATAACGAATAATATACCGAATTAAAGACAATTTCTGGGAGATTTGTTTGACATCTCATTCATTAAAATCGGTCAAGAAAAAGTTGCAAAATGGCCTAACTAACAAAAATCACAGTTTTTAGATTTTTTGGTCAATCCTAAAATTATTTTTTAACAACTTTCATTTAAAATTAAAGCATAAAACAATGCAGACTAAAAACATTGGACTTCAAATATCCCAACAGAAAAAACCTGGCAAACATTTAAAAAATTAAAAATGTGAAAATTTTCAAATTTTCGAATTTTCAAATTTCAAATTTTTCAAATTTTTAAATTTCAAATTTTTCAAATTTTCAAATTTTTAATTTTTTAAATGTTTGCCAGGTTTTTTCTGTTGGGATATTTGAAGTCCAATTTTTTTAGTCTGCATTGTTTTATGCTTTAATTTTTAATGAAAGTTGTTAAAAAATAATTTTAGGATTGACCAAAAAATCTAAAAACTGTGATTTTTGTTAGTTAGGCCATTTTGCAACTTTTTCTTGACCGATTTTAATGAATGAGATGTCAAACAAATCTCCCAGAAATTGTCTTTAATTCGGTATATTATTCGTTATATTCGAATAATAAACTTGGCTTTTATAGCCTGCTGGAATCACAGCAAATAAATGGCCCACCCTGTATTAATAAGGGCGTATATATAACTTGATAATTTTAACAAGCAGTATACTTTTAATAATACATGTATTTTGTATGAAGTTTTCATTCAACAACGTCTGTCGTATAAAACTACATTTAGCGAATTTAATAAATTTCAAAAATACTTATTATTTTACTGCAATAATTTTAAACCTCCGTTTGGAGTTATAATGCACTGCCAAGCACATGAGCAATGAAAGTAGTCCATTAATTATTGTAACAATTAAATAATTACTTGTTTCATATTTTGTAAATAGTTACATATTAGGCTTACCTGAGCTATTGCTTAAAAACGTTTTTTCGTTTCACAAAACTTCTTCTACTGCAATTATTCCTATTGCTGAGAATAAGAATGAACGTAACAAGCTAAATACTTGATCTGAATTCTGTAGAAAACTTACGCTAAGTTCCAATCCGAGTTGTAAATAGTCATATAATAGCAGAATTTCAAAGAGTTGTTGACGTTGGCAGATATAAAACAGGCAGACAAATACAAATATAAATTAAACTTTGACTTCCAATGAAGTTGATAAGTGACTCACAAGTTTTAGATAGTGTATTGTATAATTAATAAAACATACTCCTTATGTTATTAATAGGTATGTTGTTAGGTATTTAATAATTAAGTGGTACTTTAGTGCTTCAGTAAAATACGCGCCTCAGTGACGGCCTTATGTATTTTTTTTCAGTGATGTTAATTATTTGCATGCAGTGATAAGTACTTATTGTACATATTTTTAATGTCAGTTCTTTTATTTAGACATGATGTAGTGGCTCATAATTAATAAATTTTTCTATTTAACAAGAATTTAACCCCGAAACCCGAAATAAAATGAGCCAGTGCAGACGCAAATCACATTTATTTTTTTCTATTTTGATTGTCCGTGTCCGTGGCGCAAGTACATATCAGTGTTTTGTGCATTATACATGTGGAATATCATTGGCATTCAAGAGGTCATTTAGCGCTCAAAACGTGGAAACATCAACTCAAAATCATTGACGTGGTTTGAATTTGTAGGCATTAAATTAGAAAGCATATAGGAGAAGTAAATGTGATTACGGTTAAAGTGAAAACAAGTATGAAGAAAGTCTAAAGTATAAAAGTGTTTGTAAGAATAAAAAACGGTAACCAATGGAATTACAGGAAGGAACTCCGTATAAAAATCATGCAACGTACATAACTACCAACAAAATGAAGGAAACATAACAAAAATATAAGTAATCATCATGTACAATAAATACAAGTATACAGCTAGGAGAAAAAAATTTATGTAACATATGTAGTAATAATTGGTTCGTATAATACTACCACTCACACTCCATTTAATGTGAAAGAGGATAGCTCGGAAAAACTAAATAGGTCACAACTCAAGTGATTCAAACATCGATATACATATTGGAAGCAATAACGATAAAATTGAATGTTGCGGAAAAGTCGTGTCGTTCATCTGTTCCGGGACAGATTCCGGGTTTCGGGTACAAGTGGTATCAGCTGGGTAAAGACCAGAATTGAAGCAATTCAGTCAATTCAATTAACATATTTCCTGTTTATAATTTACGAATTATCATTTCGTTGGTAATTTAAAAAACATTTATATACCAAATTCAGACAAGTGGAACTTAAATTTAGTAACTAAAAACTAACAACTTTGTTAGAGCTCGTAGTGTCGTAGTTAATTACATGTTTGTCTCAAATTTTCTATTTCCTAGTAATCAAATTTTTTTAATATAGTGGATGTGTTATGTTTTTCACTCACACCCTAGGTTTGGCATTTGCGATTGCTACTGTAATTATTATTGTTTAACGTCCATTTTGTAATAATTAAAGTTTCGAATGATTTTGAGTTTATAAAGAAAATAAATCAATAGGACAGACGGAATACTACATTTTTATTTAACAACTTTTAATTGCCAATACACCAGCAGGAACAATATTGTTTTCATAAGCATGGCCTAAATATAATTGGTTAGTATAATAATATGTAATAATATAATATAATTGGTCGCCATTAATTTTGGTTAATCTTTAAATCTGTAAAAGATGTTGGATTAAGACAGGGTGAGTTTCGAACAATGGAACGACAGTCCACGCCTTTGTTTTTAGATTTTATAACTCAAAATGTAGCGGGTTTGTTAGTATCCTTTCACTAGCAACATTGTAAGCTTTTAAAATGTTCATGTTATAAATTATTACTAGTTTGTAATTTTATTGATCCTTAAGCGTACAATATTACTAGTATTATTGCTTACAATGTACTTTACATTTAAAACAATAAATAAAATGTGTGTTAAATTTTCTCTGTTCAAATGTAAAATCAATGTCTTAGATGCTCTAGGCAGAGACCACGAGCGAGCTTACAAGAGACTCAAGCATGGCTTGACCCATTGTCATTAACATGGGCTTATCCACGAAGTAGCTTCTGCCAACGAGATACATTTTAAAAGGTTGAGTAGATGCTAACTGCATTGACCTTATTTTTCTCTGCCTTCTGTTAGTGGCCACCATCTCCAATTTCCATTCCTTACGGATGTCGCATGTATCAGAGTAGAACATGGCGATTGCATAAAACACGGAAAAAAGAGTAACTCCTGTAAAGACAGAGCAGAACCCAGCTCCCACAGATAACATCCCTGTGTATTTGAGCATCCCATACGCCGTGAGGATAACGATGGAGCTAATTAGAGCCTTGATGTATGAAGCAGAAAATGCATAGGTGTCCACTAGCATTTCACAAAGTATGGCGCTTTGATTGTAGACTTTAATTTTTGAATCCCACTCTCTTAGTACGTCCCTTGTCATTTTACTTCCTTTAGAGCTATTAAATTAATAATAATATTCCAAATATAAACACTTTAAACTATTGTCGGCGTTTGTTGCTGGTAGAAGCGACGATTCAGCTACAGGTTAGTTTTTAAACGTTTCAAAATTACCTGAGTTCCAATATGACCACCCTTAAAAGTAGCATGATGGGAAGAGCAGTACAACATAAGAGAAATGACGGTGTCACAATATTAAGCGCAACATAAATTTCAAACAAGTACGCGCCAGCTAAAATCAAGAGGTTTTGAGCATCCAAATGAAGAAAACTTTCGCAGCTCCAGGCATCAGTACACCTTCCCTGCACCAGAAGAGAGGAAAGGAGGGCAGGTATATGCGGATACATCCAGGCGCAGACATGAAACAAGCCAACGCTCCCCCAGAGTCCATAAAATATCCAAAGCATAAATAGAAAACAAATTCGTATACTCTTTGGCGGTGTAGCTTCAGGAAGAACATATTTACCTGCCAAAAACATGCATTAAGTTAAGATTAAATATTTTGTATTTACTGATTTAGGTATTATGTGACAGTACGTTCATAATCCTGGATAAGATTCAAAGCTGCTGTGACACAACGGGCTATCTTGTTTCCTTTCCACATAATTGCAATTTGGTTGCAGGGCAGAATCCCAGCCACCCACAATCCAAACGTTGTGAGAAGCTTCTCAAAATTTGTCCCTTCAATCCATTGGAATCGTAGGGACTGTTCCAGAGCACCCGCAAAGATCAAAAACGAAAGACAAACGTTCACATACCAACAGAACTGTCTTTGTTTGCTGCATTTTGATAATTTCGGACGACGTGAGAGGTCATCCCATTCTAATAGATGGATCGCAATGAGATGACCGACTTTAAAGCCTTTTTCAATAAATCCTACAATTTCAGGGGTAAAAAGAATACTGGTCTTCTCTCCACCGTACGGATTTACTGCTTGGAGGACGAATAATATTTTTAAAACTTGAGTAATTTTATGAGCTACGTTTTTTAGAAAATCAACTAACTCTGACAGGATTTTAACAGTCATTTTACGCAGATTTAATACTTGTTGTTTTATTGCAAAGGTTCTTTTGTGCTGTACGTTTTCCCAAGGGTTGTGAAAGCTATGGCGTTCTTGGAGAATCCATGTAGAGTCGAAAGAGTTTTGTGCTTTCCCATTTCGTATACGATTTTTGTTGCTACCCACAAGCCGTATTGATTTCTCGTAGAAATAAAGGTTAGGCTATATCTGGTTACAAGGTCATGAGTTAGAACGGCTATTGGACCATGGGGGAACATTCGATGAAAGCTAGTAAATCTCTCTCTTAAATTTAAATTGAATAAAAGCAAGGAAAAACTTGCAACTTATTAGTTTTTACTCTTCTACAAATGCAAATGTTTACGTAAATAAACCTTTTAGGCAACTAAATTTGACAGGGTAGACATATACTTTGTCAAAGCTTACAATTAAGTTTAGAGGATTTTAACTGAATATTTGTTCTTCGTCAAATGCCCTTCGATTTCTATCAAGACTTGTTTTCATTTGCTTAATGTTTATTTTCGAACCTAACCGTAAGATAAATAATACCATTAAATGAAAAAAATCGAAAAAAGTAAAATTAAGTTTAAACAATTTAATCATGGCATGAAATAATTTTTTTTTAGTTTTCGTTGTACAATATAATATTTTAACTGAATAGACAAGTTAAAATTGGCTTCAATTAATTTATTTTTATCTCGTTCAACCACAATGGATGAGTTAATGCAGTATATTTAAACGTGGCTCACAAGAAGTTTTAATAACCTGAAAAAATAATGCATACAAGGAGCATAACTGAACTCGGCAAAGTTTTTAAACAATAGAAGAAATCAGATAAGTGACAAATCACGTTAAAGCACACACACATCAAATGGAGTATATGAAAAAAATCCAATCCAACTTTTGTAATTAAACTAGTCCACTATATAGTTCTTGAGGTTGTCGTGCGATGAAAATAAAAAATAATAAAAATTTAATACCATTACGATTACTCATTACCATGTAGCCTCGTTAAAGATACGGTATCAAGTAATTACGTAAAATACAAAAAAAACAGCATCTGAAAGGTTCTATGTAACAGGTTTTTATCATTGAGCTACTGCACACATGTTAATACAGCACTAAACACAGAATCCTTTGTACCATTTACTTGTGTCCGTAAAACGTAGTAAATTAGTAATATCAGTAAGGATAGATCCAAAAATGGAGATATTGGAAAGACGTCATTTACGGACGATCCTTTACCATCTTGGAGGCATTTTCGTATGTCCTGCACATAAAGTAATACAAGGGGGTCCGTAAAGCAATGTGGATGCTAATGGGTAGCAACAAGCCAAGATGCTAAACTTTTTCAAACTTTTCGAGACCCGTGACCGAAAAACGCAAAATGCAATAGAGTTACTTTGGATCTGTGCTATGTAATAGTAGCCAGATTTTTGTAAATGGGAGTTTTTGAGGTTAGTGGGTATAACATGCTAAACTATTTTCGTGTAAGTACCATATGCATTTGTTTGGTTATTAATTTTTTTAAATTTACAAGTAACTTTTTCAGAGTTAATTTATTATTTTGTCTAATGGATTATTAAATCCCTCGTCTTAAAATACTTTTAAAAAGAAAATCAGTGTAATTATTCACTGTGTGACTAATGACAATAAATCAATTTTAGCCGTTCCGCATTGACGACTTCAAAGAGGTTATCTTCGCAAAATATTGTTCTAGGCTTCTGGGTGCAGTGTGGAGAGCTTCTTTCAACCTTAGTAAGTGTAGCTAACCCTAACGATTTACCCTCGTAAAACGCATTGGTACATCAACAATCAACATTACATTTTAACCCAATGGAGTAGTACACAAGACACAAATCAAACGAAACATGAACTATACATGTATTGTCGAACGCTCCGCAAAATTCACCATTGTGAGACATAAATATGCATAATATTATTTCAAAACTCGATTTAATAAAGTTGGGTATTGGAATTTTATAGTGTTGAGAAAATAAATCACAGTATTGTGCTGACTGACAATGAAGAGGTAAAATGTGTTAATTTGGCTATTAATTATATCTACTGTAAGGATTTTTTATTTTATTGCAGGGCTTTATATATATATATAAACTTTATTTCGTCACTGTTGTACAATTACAATAGCCCAACGACTTAGTATACAATACATGCTATTTTTATCTTTGTTATTAGGTTTACAAAAATTGTAGTTATTTAAATTAATATATCAATTAGTATTAATGTGATGATTATATATTCGAATGGAACCTCTTAGTGCGTGTAATGCAATATCATCTATGATTTTAGTCGGTAATCTAAATCTGGATACGAATTCCTGGAAGAATTTGGAGATTGATCCCCTCGCCCCGATATAAAGGCCAATAACTTCTATTTCCTTGAGATTTAGCTTTTCTTTGAAATATGGGACACAGGGTACATAGATATTTTTCTTTTCTTCATCCACTGTTATTGCTTGCGTTGTTCCGTCTCCATACTCGAACCGCACTGTAGGGTCCAGGATGCATCCTTTACGTGTCTCTTCGTTAAATGCAATGATGTCGACTCGACGGTTTGATCCCATTTCTGCTACGCAGTGCACTTCCTGCGAGACTTTCCATCCGTTTTCTTCTAAAGCCTTGGATATTATTTCCCTAATTCCATGATGCCTTTGGTCCCTTATTAATTTTCCCCTTGAGCACAGTCCAAGAACATGACCAAGCGACTCTTTCTCAGCACCGCATCTGCGACACTGGATTCCGTCTGTGCTTCTACCCGGGATACTTCTAACGCAGGTTACATTAGCATTCATCTTTAAAAATGTTATTCATTCGGATGTTGTCAATCCTGTCTTATTTGTGAGATTTTTGCTTCCTCTGGGATACTCACTAAATTAGCTTACTCTCTGTCCTCTGAGCAGCATTTTACTCCATGTCTCATATTCTTTCTCGCGGAGTTTATTTCTCATTCGTGTAGTAATTTTGCCCTTGAGCTTTGGGTTTTTTATTTCAGCCAATTCCGGTTCTGTAAGGGTTAAAGCTTTTTCGCATTTTTCCTTCTCGCGTTCTATATTCCTTGAATATGGTACATATGGATCGCTACAGGCTTGTAGTACTGTACATATATTGTAATGTTGAAGGAATGCTTCCCACTCAGCTTTTGTTACTGCCAACCCTCTACTAGTTTTTGATGCGTATAACATAGAATTGGGTGTATCCGTTGGGATGTTCAAAATTTCCTTTACTGTGCTCCGAATAATTCTGTCCACATCCTGTAGGAAAGATTTTGGGAGCTTGTTTAGGGGGGCCATTTGGAGAGGGTAAATTAAAGTGGGCCACACATAATCATTTAAAATTGTAAGGTTTTGATGAGGGCGGAGCATTGCAGTTGATACTAGGCTATTAAGTGATGTTGTAAGGTTGTTTATCACCTGAGAAGAATTGAAGGTTAGTTGTGAGTTGAAATCAACTCCTAAGTATCTCACTGT
>JAQFZE010005795.1:0-10020 GCA_034695245.1 Dicyrtomina saundersi
GTAACCAAAATATTAATCAGATTTGTGTGTGGGCTAAGGCCCGTATATGCAATAAATCAACATACATACATACATACTGATACCACAAGATATCATCATCATTTGCCGGTGGAGTTCTCCTATTTTCTCAGGGATCTCAAATGCCTTGCGAAACAGGAACACGAAAGCAGCAGTGACTTCAAACGTGAAGACAAGCGTATTTAAAGCAAACATAGGATCTGAGTGAAAAGATCGAATGGAGACGTAGCCAAAAATGACAGCACTGTTCATCAGAGCAATTTTGAGGAGAAATATGACAGTGCTAAAACATAGGTTAAAATAATTCGTGAGCAGTTGAAGTCTTTGGATTTTATTGCACACGAGTTTCAGCTGTTGATGTTTTTTTTTGTGGTGCAATAAAAATTAACGCAAAAATAATTAATAACGTGGAACCATTATAGACATTAGGTTATGAGATGGGGGTTTTTAAATATTTGTCAGAACTTTATTGATTTAAATACTTTTGCTTTTACAAGTTATTTTTTCCCGTTAGAGTTTAAACGAGATTCATAAGTGTATCGATCTGATGATTCAAGTATTGAACAAAGGAGAGGATAAGAAACCAACTGTGATAAATTGCTGAAAGATATGGGAGATAAATCACACAGTCAAAAACTGGAAGGATCCATTTAATTGCAACGTATTTCTGGAGGTCCACAATACCAAGACTGTGAAGCATTGAGTACGTGTAGATTGGGATATGTGGATCGTAGAGGTATAGCTACTCCAGATTCTGTTACGAGTGTGAGCAGTGGCAAATACTGGAGAAACAGGAATGAATTACTTGGCCTTGTTCTTAGCTCGCTCACAGCTGGGTGCACTACTTGTTCTTCTTTGTATGAAATCAAAAAATATAAACCGTTGATATACAGTTATTTAGATAACTGTAAATCAAATGGGATAAAGGTACAAGTACCTAAGACAGACAGAGTATGTAGGAAGTCAACTCTTCCAAAGGATTGGGGACAGCGTGTGCGTTGCACACCCTGCCCACATGATCAACGAGATCCTCGGAGAGTTGACAATAATTAACATTAGTAGATTATAGAAAGTTGTGCAAATTCGTAGCAGGATAAAAGGAAGAGAGCCACCTGAAAGGGGGCTCAGTTCTTGCTCATCGTTTGTTGAAGTTTCGTCAGTTCAACCGATTCGTCTGAACCAGAGCCTGAGAGGAAGTCATCGAAGATACTAAGAATTTCATTGAAATCTTTATTTCTTTTAATTCGTTCAATCTTTTATCCAGCTACGTTTTGCTACAACATTAGAAATATTCTTAAAATCTTTAGAATTAAAATTCAATACTTAACGTTGTTCTTTACAATTTGATTATTTGTTCTCACGTTAACCTTCTTCAGTTTTCAAATTATAACGATTAAATAAACACATTCAATATTACTCACTCGTCCTGTATTCACTCAAGGCTACCACCATGTAAGTCAAAACTCTCAACCCATTTCATTATTTCTCTCTTGGCAAAGGGTATAAACGAAGCGCATATTTAGACACCTCCTTTGTTTTAGATATTATTATTTCAGAATCATTCTCATTATAGAAATTATTAGAATACGAGTACTTACCAGCTAGATCTAATGGCCAACTTTTAAATGTTACAAAACCCCATCCGTACTCGTATGGCTCAATTTATATAGGTAAATTATTAATTAAATATTAGCACGGAGAATCCACATTCACTCCTGTGAGACAATAGAAAAGACTAGTCTCCCTATACCTAGCAGCCGAGCTGAATATTCCCACCAGCCGAGCTGAATATTCCCAGCAGCCGAGTGTAAAAAGGCTCCAGCCGAGCTGAATATTCCGAGCAGCCGAGTGTAAAAAGGCTCCAGCCGAGCTGAATATTCCTAGCAGCCGAGTGTAAAAAAGGCTCCAGCCGAGCTGAATATTCTTAGCAGCCAAGTATAAAATCCCATGTACGTAATAGGGAATCTCTAGCAACCGACCATCTCCTTCACTAGTACAGTTTAGTGGATCTATGGCTTAAGCTCATATCTCTCTCTCTCTCTCTATCTCTCATTGTAGTATTTCTATCCTTAATATACTATGAACGGTCCTACTATTTCTCCTTACCTATACACGAGCGTTCCCTCCCCTCCCCAATTAGTACATATCTCTTCCCCCCTTTCGAGTTATATAAACTCGCTTGTAACAAAATGGGGCTTAGAGGTGTTCGAACCAATATCAGCACGTCTCTTTAGTAATGTCATGTTCATTATTTTTTATTATCTCTTCTTTTTCAAAGATATACCCATTTTTCGCGACTTTTATTTAATTTTTCCCAGGTCTTTTTCCTAGTTCCACAAATCATTTTTTAAGAACATCCAATAATTTAGTCCATTTTTTTTCTTGGGTTCTAATCCACGTTATATATTTTTCCTAATATCACTACAACGTTTTTTTTAAACAAAAAATTCACCCAAATTGATGTAATTTATCTTCTAATTTTTTATTCTCAACCAAACCAAGTCTCATCATGTATTAAGATTTTCTCTCTTTTTAAGGTCATTACATACTATGTCCCAATAAATTTCTTTTCTTATGAATATCATTAGGTAAATCAGTCACGTTTAAATCCCATTTCATTATACCTACGCGGAAACCTCGTATCATCTTTTTCCTTTTTCCCACTATTATTCTCCTTCACTGACATTCTACTCGTTTAAACAAGTGTACCCACCTTAGATAACAACCTTGCTTTCAACTCAATACCTTTCAAAAAGTTTTCTACGCACTTTTTCAAGTGACCTTTTTATAACCTCTAGTTCACTTCCTACTACATTTTCTCATCTTCTTCTCAACATTGTAATGTAGTTAGGTATCTATTATCATGGCACATGACCATATGAACAATCATTAGCAAATATATTGAAAGGCAGTAACCGGTTTCAGCGGGCACTTAGTACGTTAGGCTGATGAACTCTCTAAATTATTTAGACAGACCCCAAACGCACCAGTCAAAAGTAACAATATATAGCTGATTTCTTCTTTTATATACATTATGTCCACGAAATAGCACAAGCCACACGTTAAATTCTCCTACTACTTCATTTATATCCTGTTTTCAACTTGATTGTTCCACGTTTTCTCTCTATGTCCTTATTAGTAATTATTCATATAGAATTGTATGAACTTACGACCCCTTATGAATATATCATCCCCTTTGGTTTTGTTTAACCATGTCAACGTATCTGTATGATATATTACTATGTTGTTTTGTGATTTGCCTTTCATGTAGATTCCATCCTACATCAGTTTCAGGTCATTTAACTTTATTTTTTTTCTCATCCGTTTACTTTGCACATTTTTATTTTCTACTCTTCATTAATGTTTTTTAGTACATCTTTGTTGATTTACTTCGCTAGTCAGATTATACCACGTAAAACCATATGTCACTTGGAGTAGATATTTTCCTCATTGCAGTTCCTTGTGTTTTTCGTCTTGACACGTATAATTTTATAGTTTTACATCAGTTCATTTCTTAATCACATTCTTTATGGTTGACCGCACATATGTTGTTTTTGGTCAACGAAACTCTTCGACTCGACAGGATGGGCACACTCGTATAATAGTAATCTTTCCATCAGAGTACTGATTATCTTCCCTTTCGTCTCAGATTGATTTTGTATACACATTTACTTTACAGAATGCTGTTCCTCAACTGGTTTTATATGTAGGCCAGGTCCCTTGTACTAATCCATGATTACCTTGTCGTCTCAGTAATAAGAAATACCACTACTTTTTAATATTTGTACACTGATTATGTTCTACATTTCGTGCCTTCTATATTTTCTGCCTCTTACTCCTACACAT
Source organism: Dicyrtomina saundersi (assembly GCA_034695245.1). Taxonomy (NCBI): domain Eukaryota; kingdom Metazoa; phylum Arthropoda; class Collembola; order Symphypleona; family Dicyrtomidae; genus Dicyrtomina; species Dicyrtomina saundersi. The sequence continues at coordinate 3,865 of JAQFZE010005795.1, forward strand.
TTACAACAATTTTTTGAACCTTTTATTTTGAATTTTTTTTTTCTTCCTCTTCTCTCTTTGTCCGACAGAACTTGTATTGTTACACTCAACACTCAATCGCCTAAACATAACATATGCGGAGTAGCTACCCGTATTGTTGTTCTACTATTTCGTATTGTTCGTTACTTCCTTGTTTTTCCACGTACGTACACCATTCTTTGTCTATCCCCTGTGTGCTCAATAACTTTCTGTGTGTTCCCAAAATCCCTTTCCCTGTGTGCCTTACGCGTATGTGTCAGTTCGTAATTATTCCTGTATATAGTATACAGAACACCTGTTTCAGAGGTGCCATGTATATCGAATGCTGATCAACTCTTATTCTGTGTTGATTAAGAGACCCATTCTATACGACACAACTTAATACCACTACTTACTCCCGACACTACCTACGATTTCCAAAAACAGCATCAACTAATTTCTTTGTTATTTCAGTACATCCTGTGTGAATTCATCAGTACTGTGTGTTTTCCAAGTTCTTTTTTCCCCATTAAAGTAAGTTACTTCTTTTGACAAACTACCATTCACTCGCGTCAATAATCCAATACGTATACACAAGATTTCGGTCGGTTCTCTACTTTCAGTTCTCGATTTTATTTTTATTTTCTTTATTTCACTAAAATGAAACCACCCACGACAAGGTTCCCCATTTCCTCTTTCCAAAAAACCTAAAAAATCCACTCTTAGTAATACTCCTTATTATCATCTTCGCACTCAGCACAACAATAAGTCTCCTCATTTATCACGTAATAATACTCATATATCCCATTCCTCGTCTTTACATTCTGTTTCAATGGCTCAACACCATCATCCTGGTTTTCCTCCTCGTACCATTTCTCCTATTCTGCGACCAGTCTCTCAAGTTCATCACTCTAATCCTCGTCATAATGCTCCTTCCCACCATGCTTCCCAATCTATGCAGGCCATGTCCATCGAACAACATATCACTCCTACACCTGGTTTCTGCAATCATTCTCCTCCTCCGTATAATCAAGTCATTCCAAATCAACAATGCCACCTCAACAATAACCAACCACTTCCAGTTATGCAGCCTATTCGGAATCCTGGCAATATCCATAGCCCTCATCTTCATCAGATCCGTAACCCGGTTCCACTTACTCCTTCATTGATTGTCCCTAATGCCCCAGCTCTTTCCCCGAATCTTCAAAATAACGGTTCGGCTAAACCGTTTTTAAATTTTCAACCCAATTCACAAAATCAATCGTCTCCAATTCAACAAGATGCTGTGATTGCACTTTTTCAACAACAGCAAAATACACAAGTCGAACTTCACAATAGTCTTCAATCTCAAGCACTCATGACCCAACAAATGGCAAATAATCTTCAACAATTACATATGAATCCCCCAACTACTGATACAAAATTGCTTCAGATTCCAAGAACATTTACTGGAGACCAGAACGAAGATATTTGCAATTACTTGAAACATTATAATCGCATCGGTGATGTCAATAATTGGGACGAAACTGCAAAATGCAAACATTTACCCGCATACTTAACGCAATCTGCCGAAACTTGGCTTGACGTCCACATTACGGAACGATCAAATCGTGGCCAACCCCCATTTACATGGACCGAACTACAGACAGCTCTTATCTACCGATACGATAATAAAACTACTACTGAGAAATTTGTGAAACTTGCCACGAGTAAAATCAACCCCGAGGAAACAACAGTCGACTTCTACTACCGGATGCTACAGGCTAGCACTCAAGTACTACCTGATCTGAATGATGAAAATCGCATCTCATTAATTATCTCCGGCTTAGGCCCAGACCTGGAATCCGCTATTAAGAAAGCTAAGATTACTCGTCTTGAGGACCTTCAATATTATCTGGCAATAGAGGATACAGCACGTCAACAACGCAATGCTCTACAACCATCATTGGTTTTTCATACGAAAGAAAATTTTAGTAGACTATGTTACAACTGTCGAGAGTATAGACATATTTCCGCGCAATGCTCTTATTCTCCTAAATCGTGCTTTAGGTGTCACAATCCTGACCACTTTGCGCAAAATTGTCCTGAGACTTACGATGATTAATTACAACGACAAAATAATATCTTCTACAAGTTTTTTATTTAGGTTTTACTTATCACTTCTACTTAATTTAATTCAATTGTTAGTTTTTCTTTTTTCCAGTCATCATGTCATCAAAACAAACAACTTTTTGTTCCCATCATATACATCGTCCGAGGCCATCTTACCAATCTATCAATCCGTTCAGACCACAACCACACCGATCCAACATTTGCTATCATCCAAAAACTTCGGTTGATTACCTCGCGCAGCTAGTACGACTTGCTTCCATCCCGGCATCTCGATCTCCTCCTTACACAATCATCCTTGTTCCGCATGAACCTCTACTACCGCACTCTCCTTCTTCACAATATTTCTGTTCTTCTTCACAACCGAAGGGACCTACTTCAAACTCTACTCCATCTCGTAGTTCCGGCAAAAGACCGTCTCCACAAACATCTAATCAATGTTACAACTGTGGGAGAACCGGCCATATTCGCAAAAATTGCCGGAGTTCCATACCCATTACATGTTATTTGTGTGGTGTCTTAGGACACTACGCAAATAGATGTACGTACCGTCTTCCCAAGGATACTTCCCCCAATGTGGCTTCCAGCAAGAAACCAGATAAGTAATATCATCAACAAAGTGAGCTCCACCATTTTTTCTATTCATTTATTAAGGTTTTCATTTGTTAAATTTTAAATTTCAGTTTTTGGTAATAATTTTTTTTTGCTGACTTTCCATTTAAATAATTTTCAATTCTTTCCTTCCTTACTTTAATGATTTGTATCCAACATCTTTGTTAAGCTACCAAGTTTATTACTTCCCTTCTATTTATGTTAATTTTTTGGAATCACAAACATTCTCCTAGGTCACTAATTGTCACATATTCTTATCAGATCCATACTATCTGGACAAATCAGTATCTTTCCTTTAATTGTTTTTAATTATCACCTCTCATTGGTTACTGCTATATGTTAAAAATTGACGAACCCACTGGATCCATCAATTTTTAAAAACTTTTTAGTCTAGCTTGTTGTTCTTTTTTACGTTTAACATCAATTTCTAGACCCACTTACTGAGTTCAGTAATTGAGTACCTTTTGATAACATTTGCACATGCTATTCTCAGATCTATGATTCCAAGGGAGCCATGACATATATCCAATAAGTTTTTCTCTTTTTATTCATTCTCCCATTTTTATTAACAGTACACATTTTTTTCCTCATCTATCTCACTGGCATTAAAATTATTTTAAATTTGGTGTCAAATTCAGTATTCTAATTTATTTTATTTGTACACTTCTATTTTGGACTATAATTCAAAAAATAATTTTCCCCATTCCATCCTGTATTATACTAATCATAAAATTACACTCCAATGGTCAAATCCATATCATTTGACCCAAACAATTATTAATTATTCTTTTTAAACTGTCTCCATTGCCCTAAATAATGATAATACGATACAAGCTTCAACTCCATTAGTCGAATCTTGTCTCTATCACACAGGCGAATGTCCTTCTCAAAAAGGCTATATCATTTGGAAACCACAACAGGTAAATCAATGTCGTCTAAAAGAGTATCTCGAGACTGACTGCATTTACTCTGGCCGACGACTAATTTGTCCTGAAGCCGAGATGGCCCTCAGCGAAGTTCAAAGAACTACACAGTGTAATATAACAATAGGCTTTTCTAACTAAGGTATATTTATTTCCCAACTACGTTACAACGGTATTGATACTTCTATAGTTTTGACTACTGATTTACGCGAACTGACTACTCGACATTTAAAACGGGATAAACGTCAAACGTTAACGTACGCAGATGAAATTGACGAGGACTCAGTCCTGCCCTACGTACGGGCACAGCAACAACACGTACTCGCTACCCATTTGCCTGCTTCACAGTCAAATGGACGATTTCAATTTTTATATGAGCTTGTCGATCGCAAAATCAATAGTAATATACAACTCCTAAATCTTGAAGTCTGTCGAGCTAATCAAAGACAATTAACTATGCTACGTTATTTAGCCGAATCTGGTTCACCCTCTCTTCTTATTCGTACTCTATTTGGACAACAATATTATTCCGCTCGTCTTTCCGGCGATGCCATTATTGTCTATTCATGTGAAGTAATTAAAGAGTACATGTTTCAACCACGTGAAACATGTATTCTAGAACACCCAGTGTTATTACTTTCAAATCGCACTACTCCTGTTCATTTGCCTTCCCTACCTACCCCAGGTGGTGGATTGGCAAATATCACCAAACTTCCTAAATTAAGTTTTAAGTCAAAAGGAGCGTATACGACGGAAGAAATCACAGGCTCCGACTCTCTGTTCTCAATGATGCGTAAGATGCAATCGCGATATTCACTTGAGGATGTGCTTGAAGCTCAGCTAAGCGGTCAGCCAAAAAATCCTCACATGCTCGGGAACATCCGAGATCTTCGGGAGACTGTGATCTCACCGTTCCGTTCTATGATAATAAGTTTTTTATTAGTTTTTGCTATCTTTATTAAAATTGGTGCTATTGGTTTTGTAATTTATTATTATCGTCATAAAATAGTTTTAATATATCGTAAATACTGTACTTTTCACACCTTGATACCAACCTTTCCGATCATGGATGAAACGGAACTCACACCATTTCAAACCAATCAGGATCCACCATGCATTACATTGACTACTACGCAAATTGATGATGCAGTCCAGCGATATTTTGCTAATGCTCCTCCTCAATTATCATATACTCCACCAATACCGGGAGCATTTACTCCAATCTACCCGGCCATTCCAGAAGAAGCAAAAATTAATCCACCACCATTTCTTGCAACTCCAACCACAACAGAATACTGAAAATATTATTGTTCAAATTAAACGTCCTATTAATATTATATATCAAACACTAAACACGTTATGTATCTGTTTTTTCTAGTTTCTATTCAAAACAACTTTGGGTTTCCTCACACTCTTTCCTCCCAATGAGGTTTCCTTCTGCTCCTCGGATAAATCAATTCTGCTCGGATACATATGGAATATGCAAAATCTTTATAAGTGGACTTGATTACTCGGGATTATTCAATTCTTTGCACAAAGATATTGCGGTCTTCCTCACAATATAGTTGTGCTGATTTAACTTGTACTCGGAAAAGTTGTGTTTCATCACTCCTGCCTCCAAATGGTCAGCAAATTAATCTAGCTCTGTACCATCTCATCCGTCCAGTCAAGTTCTTCTTCAGTCAACAAATGACCATCACGATACTGCACCCTGTCTTTTCTAGTTATTATTTGTTATTGTAATCACATTTACATTCAGTCCCTTTGAATTTTGTTTCATATTCCACGTGTATTTTGAATTTTATTTATATCCCTACTCATTCATTTTGTTCTTTCATAATTCAAATCATTTTCCTTTTTTCCTACGTCCTGGATCAACACCCACATAAACATTAACGATACTTCCAGCTGTGTTCAACTATTAGTAAATATTGTCATTATATATATGTAAAGTTTTGCCAAACATCACAAGAACCGAAATAATTTTGTACTGACATTACTCTATGTTAAATGTTCTTTAAACACTACATCAATTTCGATTTGAACTATTTTGTTCACCAAACGTATATCTAAACTCTTATGTTAATTCTGCACCACACTAAAACAATAAGGGACCTTTTGGTCCACAATAATATTCGTTATGTACGTAGTTGTTGTGAAAAACATACATTTATCAATAATCATAACGAAAAATTCCAGCGCTCTTACACATGTTTTTCACATTAGTAGTTATTTTACTTATTTCAAATTATTTTAGGACACTCCAGTGTCACAAAAAAATTAAAAAATGTTAAAATCCTAGTTTTTAATTTCCTTAATTACTTTAATTTTATGATTAATTATACTTAGTAAATTCGTTGGACTACATAATCTGTCGGTCTCCTTCGATCACGGGGGGTTAGGCCGAGGGCGGCCCTACCCTTAGTGCCCCGGATATTTTGATATACAGTTATTTAGATAACTGTAAATCAAATGGGATAAAGGTACAAGTACCTAAGACAGACAGAGTATGTAG
>JAQFZE010005796.1:0-10019 GCA_034695245.1 Dicyrtomina saundersi
TATTTGAGTGTTTTTGTAGATAGTGATTTTAGCTAAAAATGGATATGGATCATTTGGAGTCTTCACTGACGAGATTCACGAGATGTTGAATAACGTTTGTGTTGTCCGTCTAGACCTGAGAGGCACAGGTGTTAGATTGGAGCTGTGCTGACACTGCTGACTGGTGGCTTCGTTCCTGATCAGATCATTGACAACGGGAATAATGGGGATGGAGGCAGACACGGGGAAGGCGATACTTCCCGCCAGGAACTTGAACGATTTATTTGTATACAAGTCAAGTTTGAATGTTGAGGGGAGAAGAGCGCATGACGCACGGAAGGGTCAAGGGGGTGAATGGTGGCAAAAGTGACAGCCAATCGTGTAGAATGATATTCGAGGGACAGAGTTGGGGGATCCAGTGTTGTCGCGGTGGCGGTGGAAGGAATGGACGGCGGAGGCACGGGATGGACAAGAGTGGCAACCTCATGCGTACTGAAAATACAATTCCAACCAGTCCGTCAGTTCACCACATCTCATCTGAGTTCCCTGTGCTTGCAATTCTACAATTCTATTCACTCGTTTTCTTTGCAGGAGACAGACAGGGAATGCTAAATGCTGAGGAAAGGACTCATATTCCAATAATTTTTCATTTCTCTCTCACATTCAGTCCACAACAACAGAAACTTAAATCCAAACAGATATCTTCCAATTACAATAACAATCTTAAGCTTTCAAACTTTTTCATTCATCTCGTGATCGTGACCGTACAAATTCCACAGCCTTCTACTTGAAGAAAACAGATTTTTAAAACTACTTTCAGATTTGCAACCAACAACTCGAAGAAATCAAGCCAAAGATAGTTTGTGTTCTCGTTCTGGTGGAGTCTATCAAGTTGCAAGTAAGTTGAGCAGATCGAGCATCCTATCATCATTGATCGTTACATAAATCAGAAAGAATTGTACTCTTCCTATAAATTCCTGCAGCAATCATCAGTGCATATTGTGTGGAATTATTGTACATTCAACATTTGAGAAATTCATTTGACGTCGGATCAAATCCCGTATGCCTCTTGTAACTGGTGATACTGGTGACTGGTGATAGTCTCTTTTGCAGTCTTGTGACGTGGAATAAACAATAATTAATTAATTGTGGACAAGGAGTACTTTTGTTGCTACCAGTGAGACTTAAATCATTCAAAATGACAGGTGATTATCGTCAATCGTAATTCGTAAGATTCAAGATTCTTGGTGGGAAGTGGTAGCTTTTGCTGTGGGTCGGGATAGCGTGGTTTCTGTCTTGAAGGAATGAAAAGTGAGCAAGTTGAGGATAACTCTATCATTTGGAACTTTACTCATGTGAAAAGACCGGGCATTTCCATTTGGAGAAGAAACGGGAGAAGCTTTACTAGTCTGTACAAAAATAGACAATGTGAGTTTTCAACATTGAAGCCCCGACGAAGGCAAATTCAAATGTGAAAAATATATCACGCTGGATGACTTCTATTCTAGAGACATGGTCAATAATGTAGACTGTGATGGCTCACGAGTCAATGTGACTAGCATTTCATCCGAGAGATTTGAAATATTTTGGGTCGGTTCGTGAATTAAGAAATCTCAGTTGAAAGTATTGGAAATTTGTGCACAAGTGTATTCAGCTGGTGGTTTGGTTAATGTTGGCAAAACATTTAGCTGTTGTAGGGTGCAAAACTGCAGAGTTACAGGAGCACAAAAAATACCTCCTTTTAAATACCTAGCAGTGTGTGGAAGCTTACATAGAATCATATAGTGGTGCATCAGATTGGATGTGTATGCACATACTTAATTCTCGAAGGATATGTACGCTTCGTGTTCGCAGTGAGGAGCAAGAACTTTCAGTTGCTTCACAACGGTGTGCTCGTACTGTACTGTGTTTTATTAGTGTAGTCGGTCTACTGAAACTGAAAAGTATACAGTCAGCAGTAATAGTGCCTTTGGATGCATAGGCTGAAGGCTGTGACTATAGAAGAATACAAGTATCATCTCGACTCAGTCTTCCTTCACAGTGAACGCGGATGAGCTATGGGCTATAGATGTATTCAAATTTATACTGAGATGAGTTGATCAGCAGTTTTGTTTCATTACGCGATCTACTGTATAGCAATCATGTGTAGTACCAGTCATAATAAAACCGTCAAGCTCGGAACTTGAACGTAAAAACTTGTTTGGAGCAATCCGCCCCCTAGAGTCAACACGTGAAAGTCGGAATCTGAAACTCGAATTGATCCAGCGCGAGCTTGTCCAAAAGTGAAAGTCGGATACAAGCCGGGTAGTATATAAGCACGTACGAATTGTTTGGCAAGGGTTGTCTTGTCTTGTGTTGCCCTTTATTTTGATATTGGTTGGTGATCGTACCGTACTAACTAGTAAGTAAGTGTGCGACTGTTCATGTACTGAAACTGAGAAACGAAGTACCAGAAAGCGTAGTGAAAAATGTCCAGTCAAAGCTCCGGTGTGCCCATCGCCGATAAAGGCGAAGTTCACACGGAATCCATCCAACAAGCTCAGCCCATTGATTTGGCAGCACACCGTGGCCCTGCGGTTGTCCAATTAAGACCCGTTGTTCGAACCTTTGGGAATCATGGGATTCCCCATGGGACTATCACTGCCAAACCTGGAACGGGTCAAACGACAGTCGGAACTGTTGGGAGTATTACTGCGGCTGTCGGTCAGCCTTCCATTATTAGTTTAAATAGGACAGGACCTTTTACGATTCTGCCTGCAAGAGGAACTGGACAACCGGGGGGTGCTCAGGCTCAAATTCCAACATACCAGATTGCAAGAGGAACCTTAGTTAGTAATGTACGCTCCAGTCTGTCCGGAGGACATCAACCTGGCTCCATTACTGTCACTCCTATATCTTCGTCCAAGTAAGGCCCTCTAAAAACCCGTATTTGCAAACAATAGGGAACACTCAATGGATGGTTTTTTCGTTTGAAGTTGGGATTTTCAAAAGTCAAATACTTACTTGTATGAGAGCAGTATTTAATGGTTTGATTATTGTCTGTAGCTTTGGCCCTAATATACGACTGACGGGTCCCGTGAGTAATGGAGCATGGATTCAGTCAAGTACAGGTTCCCAAGGCCCGTTTACCCCTATTCGGGCGGCAACAATTACCGTGAGCAACCGTTCCGTTCGTCCGGAAGGAAAAACAATCCACATTCCTCAAGGCGGATCTGTTCAGCACGTGGCACAGGTAGCAAACATTGTATGAAACCATAAATTATGAATATGCATTTTTATTTTATAATTTATATGTATATTTCACAAAATCATATCGAGAGGAACGACAGAGGTAAATTTTTAGTTGAAACTCTTTAATTTGTAGTTACAAATGGTGGACAGCAAGGGTTCAATCTTGAAGCCACAACTATCAGCAACGCCATTAGTAAATATGAGGGGAACTTTACATTCTCAAGGAACTACAAATACCGGAACTCCATTAACACTGCCTTTAGCTCCCTTTACCATTAGAGCAGCTACAAGCATTACAGGTTTAAATACCATGCAGCAGCGCCCTCAAAATCCCAACCCGAACTCTGTTAACCAGTAAGCAAAATTTTTAATTTTAAAAAACAAATAATTTCTCAATATTAGGGTTAGTTTACTACACTTACTATTTTATCTAAATACAGTGACAGCATTGCCATACTCTATTTGTTTATTGCATTACAGAGTTCCAAAAGTAATCACTCAGCCGGCTCATGGGCCCCCTATCCAGCTCTTGAATTCCCAAAAGCTCCCTCATATTCAAGCACTTCCGATCCCAAGGCTTAATACGGTCTGCCTCACTTTATCAACCCATGGCAAAGGTACGAATATACAATTAAATTAATGACATAATTAAATTAAATATTTTTAAATACAATCAAATATTAATACTCTTTGATTAAAGAGTAGAAATTAGGGTCGGGAAAACAAATGCTTTTAAAGGCCTAACCGCTGGTTTTAATTGATTTTATTCTGTCCCAGCGGGCTTTAGGCTGTAGTTGGTTTTTAATTGTTCTCGATGTGTATGCCAAAATGTTCAAAACAATTTTTGAACACAGCAAACAGAGCTCTTCGAAATTTTTACTGACTCGGGTAAACGTTAGAATTTGTACAATCCCACTCGAATTCACAACCACACTTACAACTAAATGGTGGTGATGCTATCAGTTACGAGAATCAGTTTGAGTTAGGTAAACCAAATTAAAGAATTCCCTATCAATTTTCAGTGGATTTTAATTTCTAGCCAAACGACCATACAACTTTGTTAAGAATAGCCCCATTTCCGGTGAATTTATATTTCGACTTTCCCTTTCTGTCTGTGTACTATTTAGTAGGCTCAGCCCTCATGTAATACAGTTGAAATTAACTTCTCTCTAAGCCGGTATGCTGTGTTTTCCACTTGCATGGCATACAGCAGCATAGCTTAAAGAATTTGTACCCACAGTGATTAATCTGAAAATGACATTCCGTATTTTAGGGATATTACACAAACTAAGAAATTCATTTTAATTATTTTCCCGCTTAAACGCCTGTGGAATATATTTCAATGCTTTTCAGAGTATAGTTTGAATCTAAGAACTCCACTTACCCGTATCCTTGAGCGGAAGCGTTTAACATACGAACTCAACAAAACGGAAGTTTTAGCAATCTGCTTAAACCAGTTTGAGCCAAAATCTATAATTTTTATGACCAGTTAAAACCAGTGGCTTAAAACATTACCGAACTATTGGAATAGTCCGTCCTCAATATGGGACACCAACTACAAAGAATTAAGTATACCACGTTATACTTTAATTTTGAAAGGATGCGTTTATAATGTAACGTAATGATGTTGTCATGAAAATCGTGTTTTGCAATCAAGGTGAAATCTGTACAGTGTTCTATTTTGTAGGTATAATTAAAATCTGTGTCTTATTCCATTATGTGTTTAATATTTTAGGGAGTATTGCTCCAAACAATACAGCCCCTGTAGTTGCAATGGCCCCCAGACAAGGCGGCACGAGTCTTATTATGACACCATCCATCGGTGGTCAAGTATCATCAGGGAGCTCCTTACCCATAACAAAAGTTTATCCGGTCAGTAGAGATGTAGCACCTGTTGTAGAGACATTATTCGCTTCGTCTCAATCCTCATGTATTACATCTACACCTGGAATAACAGCAAATGCCATACCCTTCACAGCTCAAGCAGGAAGTGGTCAACAGACCAGTGTAGTGATAGCCTCCTCCAACCCTTCGAACACTCATCATTTAGTCACTCCACAGGGACCAAATAGCACACATCATGGTCACCATTTAGTTCAAGTGCACGGACCTATTACTGTGAATTCTACGGGTGGAGCTACAATGGGTATGGGAATAAACCCTTCTGTCGCCCAAGGGTGTCAAAATGTGACTCAAAGTTACTATCACGTGGACCCTAAAAACTTAAATATGAACTTACTTCAGCAACAGCATGGTCACGTACGTCCCATAGCTATAGAGAAACGAACAGTAACTAGTGTTGGGGTTGGTGGAAGTGGTGGTGACCCCAATAAAAGTATTATGGCAGGTTCCACTGTGATTTTAACTACTCAAAATCCCCAGCAATCCCAAAATCAGCACCATACTCAGGCAGTCACGATTCCCTTAGCAACCCATAATGCATTTTCTCATCCGATTTCCATGTCTCACCAGCAATCTCAGATTATTCAAGCGCATCCTATTCTGACACCCGTGTCGAGTACAGGAGCAAATACGGGTGTGACCGTGACTATTCCGCAAAGCCAAGCTCAAAGCGTCCAGATAGGACATGCCATTCCAACGCATGTAATTTCCCAATCTAATCCTATGGTATCAGCTTCTAGTGCAAGTATTTTAAGTGTGGCTTCTTCATCTGCTACAACCACCTCAAGTGTAATTGTAACAACCGGTGCAAGTCAGTGTAGTAATTCCGTGCTCGTTGCATCCACAACCTCAGGTACGTGTCCTGTCATTACTTCAGCAACCTCAAGTTCAAATTCAATGCAAACATCTACTCCAGCTCAATCCCCCAGTCAAACAAAATCCACCCTCAGCCCTAGACCAAGTATTTTAAGAAAAAGAGAAGCTGGAGATCATAATCATCATACGTTACCATTAAGGGCACAGCGGAATCTCGCTCTGAACTTCTCCGTTAGTAGTTCAAATGTTCAAGTAGCTAGTGCATCGGCGGCGGCGGCTGCAGCCGCTGCGGCTAATAAAGAGAACTCTGTCATTAGCAGTGTTTCTTTAGGTTCGGCTCTATCAAGTCATTTACCAGTCACGCCTTCATCTGTTGTACCTGGCAGTGTGAGTATTCTAAAGAAAGAATTCCAGCCTCCGAACGAAGAATCTTCCTGGCAGTCATGTAGTTCAAATTCGAGTTCTGGCTCAACGACTATCTCAACCACGTCAGAAACTGCTGAAATTCAGATGCAGCAACAACAACAGCAGCTGTCACAACAGACCCCAATCTCTTCTCATAGTGGTCATATTATACCTACCGTCACTGTAGGACTCTCTGAATTGAATGTGGTGGGAAATTATGGTAATATTATTAACATTGGCAGTACAACCGGACCGTCAGTCTCACAAAATGGAATTGTCAGGTCTGTATCCAGCGCCCCAGTCACTGTCAGACCAAAGGCAATCACAAAAAGTACTCTAAAAGATCTGGAGAGGGTGAAAGGCAGACAAGATAAAGACGATGGCGTCAGTCCAAGGAAAAAGCCTCGCAAACAGCAGTTGTAAGTTTAAGTATTGGATTCATCATAACATTATTATGCAAGCATTGGAGCCAATTCTGAACTGTATTTGTTATTGGAAAAGAAATCGTACTAATCATGTATAATTATTCTTTTTACAAGAACGACCAGTGAACTCTTCGATTCTGCTTCTCCTGAGATTTCGTTCTATCAGGGAAAACGGTTCAAGAAAAGCGAATTTAGTAAGTGAAACTTCGAAACGTATTGTTAAATGCTTCAGTTTTGGATTGTTCAAGCGCATTGTATTTCCTCATTTTTTGTTACAAAATATAAGATATATTGGATGTGTTTTTACTCCAGTTAAAGTTATGGATGAATGAAAACATTACACTTTTTATTTTCTTTAGCGGACCCTAAAATGTTTGAAGAATTCAACGAAAGAATAAGTGAAGAGACTGCAGTTGAGGAACCCCCAGCCCCTAGAATTGCTTATTATTTAAGAAAACCCACCATGTCTTTGCTCCAATCCAATAAAATTTTAAGTAAACCTCCTCACAATCATTTTCAGCGTTACTGTGACGTCAAGTCCAAAGAAGAAAGGCGACCTACAGTGAATGATTTACTAAATCAAAAAAATGTGATTCAGAAATGCAACGGATGGAAACTTCAACATTTAAACAATCAAGTAGAAGAAATTGTAAGTGATTTTATTTTGCTATGTTGGATACTTGTGTTAAGTTAAATCTGTTCAATTGGAGCCTTGGACTTGCTGTACAAGGCTGTGCTGACCGAGTCTCATGCAGTCTTTTCTAAAATTCAATAATGTTTACGCAGATTGACCTGGAAGGAGATGTGGTAGATCGTTTTACAGTTTTACTTAACAAATTGGAAGCTAAAGTTGGTCCGAGCTGCACTGATCGTGATCTCAATCGAATTCAAGAATTATTAAAGGTAATTTATTATTTATTATATAAGAACATTTTTGTAAAATTTTGATCCATTTCGCTTCGTTATACAATCATATTCTAAATTGTATTGAAAATCATTTATTTTTCTACAGGGAAATATACAGCGTGGTAAAGTTATCCGTGATCAGATGCAGGAATCGAAAAGTCAAGTTCTCAAGATTTTAGAGCACAAACCGCGTGTTTTAGATGTGATTAATAAGTATAATAGCAAAAGACCAATTAAAAAACGCGAACGATTATAGTTAGATTGGAAGCAGATATCACGACAAATTTAGAAAGCATAAATTGCTTTCTATAAATTTTCGTAAGCGTTAAGAGAGATATCATTTAATTGGTTCTGCATTACCTCGACAGTGACTGGTAGATTTAAAGACATACAGTTTATTGTTTAAGAAATATTATTGTTTTAATGAAGTGACGAATTCTGCGTATGTTGACGGTACATGAATATATAGGAGTTTTTTATTCAATGATTTAGTGATAAGAGATAATTAATATATGTACTATGAAAATGCATTGTATGGTGTGATTACGAGAATGACAATGGAAGAACTAAGAAAGAAAGTATTATTATCAAATTTTGGGCCTCAAGTTTTACTGCAAAACTCAAAAATAATATTTTACCGGAATACCGAAGATTTTTGTTTTTTTTGTTGGTTGAATATTAAAAATCGGATTTGTATATAACGCTATACAAAATAACCTGATGAATCCAAAGCAAGATTTCATTTTCAGCTTTATAATGTTTAAGTAAGAATGATGCAAAGTGATTAAATTATGGATTATTTCCCCTGTAGCACACAGTCGTCAACTACACTGCTACTGTCCGTTTTATATTCACTAAGATTGAACATTTAAACCATGCATTTAAAATAACATGGGATAGAAAGGTCAAAATGCAACTGCATGATTTTTGTAGTGGAATTATTAGTAAGACTAAGAAACAGTGATGTACCTTTATCAACTTTTTATTTGATCATTTTGATAGAATCCAATAATATCACAATATATGAGAAGGATAAGGAGTATCAAAACCCGTATCTTTAGAGAGGAAATTGTACCATTATATTAATGAAGTTTAGTGGAACCCAATACTAACATCAGTAATTTTACTAAAGTTTTTTACTTTCAAAAAAAGGTGAGCCATACTATTTCACAAGTTGTAATGTAAACGAACTATTTAAACGATGAAATACTTTTTATGTAAGATACTGTCAGCTGTACTCAGTAATAATAATAATTTAAAAACTTGAGTGTACTTAGTATTGCTATTTATTACATGCAACATTTAAGCTAATTAATTAGACTAGGGATAGGTAGGTAACGTTATTAACAGTAAATAATATTGATATTCTCGGGTAAGTCTTAATTATATTGTTATTGACAAAGATGAATTTTATTTTGCAATCCATAGTGTCTAATGTTTAATCTAATTATTTATATGTAATTTCAAATTCATAACATGAGTAATAAATAATTTACTCGATATTCAACGTTACATGTGCGTCCGACTTTATGCTGTATTGTATACCTTTAAAACACGTCTCATTGTGGAATTGAAGCAAGACAGGGATCCTTTAATCTCTGGATTTTATGTCGGATTAGAGCATATATGCGAGCGTCCACCAATTGTGTTTCCATGTATTTAAATTAGAATATGGCACTCTGCGAATGTGAAGTGACTTTTAGTGAATCACAATAATCACATGTAAATCATCGGAATGTTGCAACCTGTGCTGTTAAAGGGTTGTGTTGATGCTTTTTTACCTTTTATTATTAGACGAGAAATCGGGTGCTATAACCGTGATAGCCTCATCCATACATTGCGTAGATCGTAACTTTTGTTTTATGCTTCCCCCGTCTATGCCCTGCTTTCGACTGTCTTAAATCGGACTGCTTTACTACCCCTTGCCATACTCTGTAGACGCGATGTTTGGGCGACGCGAATATGTCTGAATATGTCGACGAATTGACTGGATCACACATTACACCATGGCCAATACAAAACATCAAAAGTTTTGCTCGTATACATAAATAAATTATGATATTATGAAACGGTAATACCGTATTTGTACTTCATATAACTTCATATCGTGCGATGCGCGCGCCTTTGCCTGTAATGCCCTATGCCTATATGGGGGACACTATCACAAGCGCAGATTGTAGTGTAGTATAAATAAAGTTGTGAATTGTTTTTGTTTACAAACTTTAAAGGAGTCAGGAGCAATATAATATAATGCTATGTCATACTGCCACTGCACTGCTGCGCTTGAAAGCTCTGGTCAAGTATAATTAGCTAGAGCACCTTACTGAAATCCTCCATCCCTGAACGTGTAAATTC
>JAQFZE010005797.1:0-10019 GCA_034695245.1 Dicyrtomina saundersi
TTAAGATATGTATAGACTAATAATACTTAAATACAAAATTGTTATTGGCTAAGCTGTCCAAAATTAACTTTATACTATTTTCGGTGTGGTTTGAACAGACTCTGTGACCATCCTGCGTTATGTATAACTAAATTTGATGTCTTTTGTTTGATTGAATAAAATACAATAATAATAATAATAATGATAATAATCTTAAAGCCTAAAAGTGACCTTAATTAATTAATCACAGGATAATGAAAAGAAGCTTAAGATTGTTTCTGGAGTTCAACAATGCGCTTGCGTCTTGTTTGCTTTTGCATTTGTTGGTTCCCTATTTACTAAAAGTGTGGAGCTTACAATAACAATCATCAACATGCTGTACATTATCGTCACCTTCTTGTGTCTAGTGGCTATGGCTCTTAACCCGATGGTTACAGCCCGTTAAAATCTCATATTTCGAGTCAATAAATTACTTTCCTACTTATCGTTAGATTCGTTTTTGGCGATTGCATCACATGCGGAATTAAAAAACAAAATTTTATAAAACATAGTCCACAAATGATGCTAATGAAAATTTCTTATTTTAGTAGCCTACATGACACAACTATCACCACGTGAAACATGTCGCAAATGTGTAAAGTTTTAGCATGCGATGTTAGCAGTAGCCTTATGAACTATTAAGCCTACAGGTGACATCATTTGTGGGCGATCCCAAATTTAAACATTGCTACTCAAATTTTTGATTGCGTTCCCCTTATTGTTATAATTATGCTTCAGTTAAATTTGTATTGATTTATACACGAATAAGGGAATAATCACAGAGTTCGAAACATTCCCAGAAATGTTTCCATAGATGTTTTTTAATTAATAAAATTTATTAGGCTATAGCCATGTGCTTCATAAATATTTTATTAAATATAATTAATTATAAATACTGTTTTGTTAAAATAATTACCTATTCGCCTTTGAAAATAGTTTAAGGCATAGGTCACAAATGGCGTCATGGAAAATTTCTACTTCTAACCAATTTAATCCTTTCTCGTTGTGCCACCAGCTGCAGCTTAACCATTCGGCAAATCTAAATCTATAACATGGGGAGTTATCATCAGTGGTCATATAGGTAGGCGAATTTAAACGGCAACAGACGACGTAATTTGTTGACGATTCCTAACTTTCTGTAGCATTGATAACTGTTTTAAAAGTCCAAAATTGCTATGAATTTATCCCGGTTATATTATTTATATTACCGTCTTAAGCTGTCAACGCCTACAATGAGCTTCTTTGCGTATTGACTAGATTAGAATGCAGCTACAGGTAATGTGCCGATATGCCTTCTTCTGCAAACAATGCGTGTTTAACGTATTGTGAATCATGTCCCATTTTTGCAATGAAGAATAAAATCCGTGCAATAGGCTAGAATCAAAATAGGCTATGTGAAATGATCTATGACATAGTATATTATAAATACGTAAAATTTTAACCACGTGTTTATTAAAAATGACCCATATAATTCAGAATTTGTAAAAAGTGCAAATTAATTTATTTAAATATTTCTAAAACGTAACATATGTCCTGTTTATATTTTGGAAAATTGCAAAATGTTTTATTTACGTACTAATTTGTAAAATTTAAATTATTTTAATTTAGATGCAATTATATCCTACATGTTTTTACTTGGTAGTTTTGACTTGTCACTCGCAATGAATGGCCGCTGACGTTAATTGTGCAATAAACTGCAATCTATCTACTACAGCTGATGGAGGAGCATGCACAAGTTACGTGCTTTATATATTGTTTTGTTTTTAAAGGAAAATTTTCAGGCTCCATGAGCGTACGTACCACAAAATAGGGATATGATAGGAATAAAAAATTTCTTTCCGGTGTTTGTACTACGTAATTTATGAAACGTTCATCTAATCTGTGCTTGCGTGTGAATGCAGAATGCAGACAGGAGTACTAGCATATGCAACAGTTCTCTACTGCTCAACTCAAGTTTACGCAATCGCAGTATCCAGTCCGTTTGGTCCAGACTCTGTTTTTACTCCGAGCTACTTTTGTTTTTTGCCTCTAATGTTTTCTTTTTGTGCAGTTTGGATTTTTAGAAATAACTCAAAATAACATAATCGTTTAGTTAAAATCAAATATTAAAAATAGCAACTATGCCGTTCGTCCTTTGGAAACCTAAAACATTTACAACAGAGTCCATCATTGACAATGAGAGCAACATAGAAACAGAACCCGGCCACGTTGACGTTAATAACACATCTCTGAGTTTTTATCTGATTACTGGGATCACACTTGTGAGTTTTTTTCTGTATTTTGCATGAATTATTTAACATACTATTGTAATAATTTAGATTACAAATATTGTGTTTCCTATAGTTAAGACATGGGATATTTTATTTAATTACAAACCTAATTGTTTTGTTTTGTTTTTATTTCACTTGTGCACAGGTTCACAACATTTTTGTATTATGTTTGAATTGGTTTATCTGTCTTTCAGCTTCCCTGACCATCTTATACAGTCCACTCTCTACATAGTGTACTTCAGCGGACCAGCAAAATAAGTACACTATGAGGAGAGTACACTATGTAGAAAGTTTACATTTTCTCTTAGTATTTGAACTACCAGTAGGAAATATTGAAATATAAACTATTTTAATGTTTTTGGTTAAGAACAAATCATTGCGTTATGCATCACAAATGATAATTTTATTGCAGTGTACTACAAAGTTTAAAAAAATTACTTAATTCAAATTTTTGTATAGGTATTTTATGAGTACACTATGGAACGACTCTTTTTACACATGATGAGTGTTTTGGGACAGCAAAATTAGTACACTATGAGGAGGTTTCCACTATGTGGAGGTACACTATATAGAGGTATTTTAGCATTACAAGCATAGGGATTCTGCCAGGGATGAGTGTAAAGTACACTATGTGGAGAGATCTACTATAAGGAGGTACACTATGTAGAGAGTGCACTGTACGATGGCACTATGCGTAAATTTTTAATGCATTTTTTCAACACACAATATTATCAATTGTTTGTTATTATTGCAAGAACATTATTTTAATTTTTTTTATTGCAGTGCCAAGGACGATGATGGTCATTGGGATAATTGTACAAATTGTAGCCAGCTGCACGGCTCTTTGTATTAGTAGGAGTAAGGTTATTAATTAAACATTTTTTTAAAAATAAAGTTCAATAAAATAAGTAAAAATATTTTGATAACTTTATTTATGGGCGAACCCTTATACTAAAAGTGAATTCTAATTTTAAAGCTTCAAAGTGACTTTAAATAATTATTAATTACAGAATAATGAAAAGAAGCTTAAGATTGTTTCCAGAGTTCAAGTATGTGCTTGCGTTTTTTTTGTTTGCTTTTGCATTTGTTGCTTCCCTATTTATACTGAAGATATGGAGTTCACAACTATCGATACTATCAACACCTTGTACATTCTCATCACCTCCGTGTGTGTAGTGGCTGTGGCTCTGAATCCGACAGTTACAGCTCGTTAAAATCTCATATTTCCAATTAATATATACCTTCCCTACTAGTAGCCTAGTGAACTATTGACATCATTTGTGGGCGATCCCAAATTTAAATATTGCTACCAAAATATTTGATTGTATTTCTCCTATTGTTGTAATCATATGCTTCAGTTAAATTTGTATTAATTTGTTTTTGTTTATGCAATCAGCAGTGCAAGCAGGTCTTCACTACTTTCTGCTATTCTGCTATTTACATTTAGGTAAATTCAAAGAATTGTGTAAATCACAAAAGATTGTTATTGTTTCTTTCACTGTCGTACAAAATTAAGACATCGCCGTACTTTTTCAGTTCAGTAAAGAGACTGAGCGTTAAAACTGTGAAATTGCTTTGATTTTTGTTCACAAAACATTCCTTCGATTCAGTGTGAATTTTAATAGGTAAAGATATGAAGTTATTAGTTTAAATTAAAATATTGAAAATAACCATGTTTTTTCTTTCGAAGCCTAAATCAATTCTGAAACCAGCTGATAATGAAATCCCTACAAAATCCAGCACTGACAATAATGGGACCAACACACAAACAGAAACCGGCCACGCTAACACGTATCTGAATTTTTTTGTTATCACCGGGATAACACTTGTGAGTTTTTTTCTAATAATTTTGCTTTAATCCTTTTTAACAAACTATTTTCTAGTTAATTTTTAAAAAATTGTGTTTCTCATAGTAATGACATGGGATATATTCAATTACAATTAATTATAGCTTTGTTTTGTTTTTCCTTTACTTCTGCACAGTGTCTCAACATTTTTGTGTTAGAATTGAATTTGGCTACAATTTTTCAAAATTACCAGAATACTGAATACGATGAAGCTATACGTAATTTTTTATATTTATTTATTAAATGCATAATGAATATTAAATTCTACCAGGGTTTAAAATGTTTACAGTTTATATAAAAAAAAAATAATTTTTATTTTTTTTATTGCAGTGTCAATGGCGTTGATGGCCATTGGACTAACGGTCCAAATTGAAGCCTGCTTCACGGCTTTTTGTATCACCACGTATAAAGTAATTAATTAAAAAATTAAAAACTAATTAAGTGCTCCTTAAACCACTAGTTTACTAACACATTTCATTTGTTTGATCCTTTATAATTAATTAATTACAGGAAAATGAAAAGAAGCTTAAGATTGTTTTCAAAATTCAAGAATACGCTTTGTTTTTTTATGTGTATGAATTTTCTAGATCCTTATTTGTTCAAAGTACAGGGCTTGCAAGCGTCAATGTGCTTTACATTATCATCAATTCGTTGTGTCTTGTGGCTGTGGCTCCTAAGGAAACTAAGAGATGCAGTCCCTCAGTAATTTCACATTCCGAGTCAATAAAAAGTTTTTCGCTTCTATCGGTTTCGGTAATTGCAACTCATCAAGAAGTAAAACAAAAACACACAACTTCATGAAAGATCGTCCACAAATGACGTAATTAGAATTTTCTCTGTTGTGTGTCATATAATTATAAAACCATTATCATCAGTTAAACCATGGTGTTAATTGTTATCGTTTTAGCGTGGGATGTCAGCAGTAGCCAAAATGCCACAATAACCCTACCATTGACATCATTTGTGAACGATCCCAAATTTGCAAATGTCTACAAAATTCCTAGGTTGAGTATGCCTCATGTACTTTTGAGAATGTATTTATAATTACATAAGTTAAAAGAATTTTAGTTTTATAAACGAATTTGGAAATTCCTATAGATGGGAACATTCCCGGAAATATTGCCGTCAATGTTTCTGTACTAATCAAAATGCTTTAATAATTTCCGTATTTTTAATTATTAATTTTGCATGTAAACTGATTAGAGAAACCACAAAATTACTAGGAATAAAAAAGTTTTTAATTACTATGTAGGAACCGTGATTTCATTGATTTATTACATTTTGATAATTATCATGTCAATTTGCATTGTAGACTATAAACATTTTTGAACAGATTAGAATTTAAAAACACCGACAAGATGTCTAGAGAATTTTGTAAATTTTTTTTCCTGGCACCTGGCGCGTGACTAATGCAAATTTAAATAAAGAGTCGTCCATAAATGATGTCATCCTAACATGACGAATATTTGGATTCCATAGTGACCTTATGATTGCACAAAAATTATATTTGTTTAGGTACCACCCATACATCTTGTGATTACTTTATCATCGTGTTATAAACGTCAGTGTTTAACATGGCATGTTAGTATTTGAGTAGACCGAATATATAATTATCCTTGTGGATGACATTTTTTATAGACTCTTCATATCTCTTTTAATTACATATAATTAATGCAAAATGAAATAAAAGCCATAGCGTAGCATTTTAATTTTCAACTTCAATTCCCAGAATCAATCTGACGTATGTAACTATCAGTCCCACTGGAGTCCAAAAAACATAGCAGTTGAATATTTAGTCTACTTGAGTTAATTTCAATTTTCCACCTGTTTCTGAGTTGAAATTTAGGTTTTTTTTAAAGACAGCTGCTCCGCAAGTTTAACTGTCGAATAGTTATTCTTAAAAACTTATTTAAAATGAAAAACAAAATCCGAAAGAGGCAAGTGAGTTACTGTGTGGCAAGGACATGGTCCCTAGATATTGGATGGATACAAAGTGTAAGTTGAGTTAATCAACATTTTTATTTATAATTCATTTATTAAGCATTTTTCAGGAATCTTCCACAAATGGTTTCATCTAAATTTTCCTATATTTAAAATTTTGTGATCAAGGGCGGAAATAACGTATTGTCTGCAGTGAGCCATACATATTAAGAATTCTATATCGTCTGTAAAGAACTAAAATGATCCATATTTAATTTACGCTGGAAGCAAAATGATCTATGTCATAAGAACGAATTGAAAAACATGAGCAAAATGTAAATTACGTGTTTTTAAAAAGTGTAAAATATTCTATCCACATGCTTCATGAAACCAACAAAATCAAAATCTTTATCAGGAAATCACAGATCAAAAGTCTATTGTCCACACCAGTGACGTTATTCGTAAGTAATCCTAATCTGAAAATTTCTACTAAAGCCATTGATTAGTTACGTTTGCCTGCTGTCGTATTGAAAACGAAAATAATAATTGTAAAAATACATTGATTACAACAGTAACAGAATTATTCGTGGGCTTGGAAACATTTCTGGAAATGTTTCGTCAATGTTTCTGTACTGAATAAAATTCGTTATAGCTTCCCAAATCATTACTGCGGTACATAAACAGATGAAAGGCACGACAAAGTTGATAATAATTATAATGTTAAATATAAAAACACAGTTAAATAATTAACTACTTCGCTTTTAAAAATAGTTTAAGGGATAGTTTACAAATGACATCATGGAAAATCCCTATGTGTAGCAAAACCCCCTTTCTATGAGCCACCAGCTTCAGTCTTAGCATTTGCTTAAATCGAAACCTTTCCCATAGAATGTTATCAGTAGCCATTGGTATGCCAATTTAAACTAACGACGACGTAATTTGTAGACGATCCCTAACTTTCTGTAATTAATTACTTTATTTAAAAGGTCTAAAATCGCCCTTACTCTATCTATGTTATATTTCAATCCCCGTCTCAAGCTGTCAACTTCAACAATGAGCTTCTACGTGTATCGACATAATTAGCATGCCACGTTTCTGATTTTGAGATTGTGTACCACGTAATTTATGCACGTGCTCCAGCTAGTGTGTGATTGTTTATGCAATCAGCAATAAAAACAGGTCTCTACTAATAACTTTCTGCTATTTACGTTTCAGTGAATTCAAAGAATTTTATAATTCACAAAAATTTTTATTGTTATTCATTCTTCTACTGTCGTACAGTACAAGTTTAAGATATCGCAGTACTAAGACCGTTAAGTAGATACTGTGCGTTTTTACTGTAAAGTTGCCTTGATTTTTTTTCAAAAAATATTCCTTCTGTGCAGTGTGAATTTCAATACGTTAAGATATAAATTCATGAGTTTAAATAAAATATTAAAAATGATAACTATGTTTTTTCTTTAGAAGCCTAAAGCATTTCTAAAACAAGCTAATGATGAAATCCACACAGAGTCTAGCACGGACAATAATAGGACCAACATAAAAACCGAAATCGGCCACGTTGACACGTCTCTGAGTTTTTATCTTATCACTGGGATATCACTTGTGAGTTTTTTCATATTTAGCTTGAATTATTTAACATGAAATTTTTAATAATTAAGATTTAAATTGTTGTGTTTTCGTTTCAGTAAAAACATGCGATATTTTTGTGATTAGGAACCTAAATGTTTTTGTTGTCAAATCAATTCGTTCACTTCTGCACAGTGTCTCAACATTTTTATGTTAGAATTGAATTTAGCTACCCTTTTTCAAAATTACCAGAATACCGAATACGATAAAATTATACGTAATTTTTATTTTTATTTTTTTAATGTATGTAAACAAATATTATTTTGTTCCACTATGCTTTAAAATTTTTACAGTTTGTATTACAAAAATGTAAGTTTTATTTTTTTATTGCAGTGCCAATGGCGCTGATGGCCATTGGACTTACGGTCCAGATTGGAGCCTGCTTCACAGCTTTTTGTATAAGCATGTGTGAGGTAATTAACTAAAAAATTAAGAACCAATTAATTCCCACTTGAACAACTAGTCTACTAACACTTTTGACTTGCTTAATCCTAAATAATTATTTAATTACAGGGAAATAAAAAATAGCTCAGGATTGTTTTCAGAGTTCAAGAATACGCTTTGTTTTTTTATTTGTATGAATTTTCTGGATCCTTATTACGTGGAAGTATAGGGCTTACAACCTTCAATTTGTTGTACATTGTCATCACCTCATTTTGCCTACTGGCTGTTCAGGTTCCTAAGATATGCAGTGACTCAAATAATTCACATTTGGAGTTTGAAGTCAAGTAAAAGTTTCCCGCTTTTATCTGTTTCGGTAATTGCAACTCATCAGGAAGTAAAAAAACACAACTTCATGAAAGATAGTCGACAAATGACGTAATTAGAATTTTTCTGTTGTTGGCCATATATAACACCAACCAGTATCATCAGTTAAATAATAGTGTACATTGTTATCGTTTTAGCGTGGGATATAAGCAGTAGCCAAGTGACGCATTAACCCTACCAGTGACATCATTTGTGAACAATCCTAAATTTGCAAATATCTACAAAATTCCTAGGTTGCGTATGCCTCATGTACTTTTGAAAATTTATTTATGCATTAGTTAGAGAAATACTAGTTTTGTTAAAGGAATGGGAAATTCTTATAGATAGGAACATTCCCGGAAATATTGCCGTCAATGTTCCTGTCCTAATTAAAATGCTGTAGAAATTCTCTTATTTTGTCTTTTTAATTTTTCATGTAAACCTATTAGTGACACTACAAAATTACCATGAATAAAAATGCGTTTAATTACTATGTAGAAACCGTCATTCAATTGATTACTGTATTAATTACATATTATTATATATCATGTCAATTTGCATTGTAGTCTGTAAACATTTTTGAACTGATTGAAATTTAAAAACACAGACAAGGTTCCCAGAGAATTTTGTGATTTTTTTTTTCCTGGCACCTGGCGCGTCACTGATTTGAATTTAAATGAGGGCTCGTCCATAAATGATGTCATCCTAACATGTCGAATATTTGGACCCTATAGTGACCTTATGATGTCACAAAAAAAACCCATACACCTTGTGATTACTTTATCATCGTGGTATGAACGTCTGTCTTTAATATGGCATGGTATTATTAAAATTGAATTAATATCCTTGTGGATAACTTTTTGTATCCACCATCTCTTTTAATTACATTATTAGAATGCAGAATAAAATAAAAGCCATAGCGTAACATTTTAATTGTCAACTCCAATTCCCAGAATCATTCTGACGTATATAACTATCCGTCCCACTGCAGTTTACAATATACAACAAGAGAGCAGTTGAATATTAAGTCTTCTTGTGTCAATTTCAATTATTCACCTGTTTCTGCGTTGAAACTTAAGTTTTTTAAAAGACAGCTGCTTCGCAAGTTTAACTTTCAAACAGTTATTATCAAAAAAGTTTTTGGAAATGGAAAACAAAATCCAAAAGAGGCAAGTAAGTTACTGTGGGCCAAGGAGGTGGTCCCTAGTTATTGGATGGATACAAACTGTAAGTTGTGTTAATTAATTTTTTTTTTAAATAAATAAATCATTAGGATTTTCTAGGGATCGTCCACAAATGGTATCATCTAAATTTTTCTATATTTAAAACCTTATGATTAGGGGCGGAAATAACTTATTGTCTGCGGCAAGCCATACATATTGGGAGTTCTATATGGTCTGTGCAGAACCAAAATGACCCATATCCAATTTAGGTTGGAATTAAAATGAGCTATGTCATAAAAGAAATTATAAAAATTACGTAAAATGTTAATTTAGTGTTTTTGAAGAGTGTAAAATATTAAATCTACATGCTTTTTTAAAAGTACAAAATGTTCTATCTACATGCTTTTTGAAAAGTACCTAATGTT
>JAQFZE010005798.1:0-10018 GCA_034695245.1 Dicyrtomina saundersi
TCAGGGCCATATTTCATATTTTAAATATACATAGGATAGTACTAAGTAATTTCAGTAGTTGCAACGCAAATATTCGTATATCGGGCATTAAACTAATTTTCTTGAAGTAGAAGTATCAATAATTATTATCGACACGTTTAATATCAAATGAATGAGGCGTGTTGTTGTTGGTGGTGCGGCATAATATTATATCAAAAAAAAATAGGACTAAAGTTCAATAAGTTGAATCAATTGTTTCAATTAATAAATTGTAATTCTAATTGCGTTTAATTTTCTCTGAATATTTCAGCTTTAGTTGAAGGTGCTAAACCTAGACTTGCTACCTTTGTAAAATATGCCAAGGTTGAATTGGTGCCCCCTACTCCAGGAGATATTCCAAAGGCCATCGGTGGAGTTAGAAATATTTTGTCATCTTTCAGAACTGGACGTTACAAGCAACTCACAGTTCGAGTATGTTCTGAAATTTCAGTGTTTATTGCACTACAATTAATAGTTTTAAATGTTCATTTGTGTTCTAGTACATACATCTTTTTAATAATTGATTTCGTATTTATTCATGTCTTAATTTCAGGAGGCTTGGTTGAACACATGCGTTGGATTCGAAGTCCTTATGTGGTTCTTCATCGGAGAATGCATCGGAAAACGCAGTTTGGTCGGCTACCAAGTCTAAAAAAAATATGATTTATTTCAAGTCAGCGTCAACAGTCATATTCAGCAAAAACTTGAAAAAAGAGTAGAAACATTCTCCTGTATGATATAAAGTATAAAATAAAATACATGTAGTGATAAACAATTAAAAAGCGACGTTCAATAAGCCAGTTGTTAAATTCCTTTATTTCATCAAAACTGCTAAAAATTTTGGGTCTACAACAGTGTTGTAAGTCCGTTACTAAAAAAATATAAACTTATGTCCGAGGTATAATGGCAAACAATGTCAAGCCGAAGCCGATGTAGAAAATAAAAATAATTGTTAATACAAATCCCTTCCGATTTTTTTCATTTCTATAATATTTATTAATTTTCATTAATTTTATATTAGAATTCTCATTATAGATTCTTTACTATATTAATTAATTTATATTTTTCAGTGTGTCTTCATAAGTCAAAATTTCGCAACCAACAATAATGACAACAATAGATTGCGTCATAATAATCTAGAACTGCAATAATTCGAAATCATAATAACACCCTTAGATAGACGCTTCATTTTCTCCCGTCCAGTTTTCCAGTTTTTTTCCCGTTCATTTCCAATAATAATTGAAAGAAAAACGTCTAGCAATCGTATCATGATTACTTACATGTACTTTCACCAACATTAATATTAATTAAACTTGTTCAATGTTTCCACTTTATCGTAGCTCCGCAAAAGTCACTCATACATCCATATACTCACATTTCGCCGAAGTTCAAATTGAAATAACAGTCAATAAAATTACAAATTTTTGTTGAGCCTCGTTCGGGATTATTGGGCTTGGACTTTGGGCTCAACCTTTTGAATGTTTCACCTTCACCATGCAATAAAATTTATTCGAAACTTGACTATATAACGGTAAACCCCTTCTCACCCTCGTACATAATTACAAGTACTTAGGTACATACAATCTATATAGAAGTCTAGCACCTTTCTCCGTGGCACCTGTATTAATTGTAAATTACCACTTGTAAAGAAGACCTTTTTAATAAACTCGATTTACCTCATAACAATAGTATTATGTAGTTTAATACAGTTCTGTTAACATAGAGCTTATTTTTAGTAAAACAAATACAAATTTTCGCGAACAACACCATATCCCGCAAAGCATTCATATAGCTGATGCTAATTAAATATTATGTAGTGTAGTAATCTGTATAATTATTTTCTATAAAGTCTATAGTAGTCTATAGTGACGTGACTTTGACTGAAATGCTTGAAATTTGCAGCAACGTCACATATTTGAGATTGAATATAAAATTTTTCCCTAATGTAAAATTAAATGAGCAAAAACCTAAGTAATGATTATTATAGCATACATTTCTTTAAGACTATATAAGATTTGACCAAGCTGTGTTCTACACAATTAAAATTTCCGCTATACTGCAGTTTAGATATACCTGCACCGGTCCGGTTCCGGTACACTTCACGACTTTTGAAGATTTTGAATTAACAATATTTGATTACGATTATCAAGGTTCTCCTTATACAGTTTATTACATGTACTGGTAAACAGTCAACGGCCTGAACTAATAAAAATCAAACGCCCACACACAATATTAACTGAAGTTTTTTTCTTATTTTAAACCCTATATAATTCAATCCCACCAATACTGAATTGAATTCAAGTTATTGCCAACAAGTATACAAACGAAACCTCTAATAATAATTATTGTAATAACTGATTAAAATAATAGTTTTATTTAATATAATACATATTATTACTTGTAGTATACCTAACGCTATACTATATTAATACGAAATTAAATTAACAAAAAATAAGTATATGTAATGTATACATATTTAAATGTATTATTTGCTACAGCTACTTACAACTTCTAAATAATTTCCTAAATTACGGTCATGACTACTTCTTCCAAAGTTCTCAAGCGGAACTGAACAGAATTTATAACTGAATTATTGTTTCTTTTACTAATAAAGGTAGACCCGAGATCCCTACTTACTTATTGTTACTACTTAATATAGTCTACATTTGTATGACTGTACAATTTTTTAATCAATAGGTCAATAGTTCTGCACAACTAATTATACGTTCTCCATTTTCAACTCAGAGTAGGCAGGATTTTACCATTTCAAACTACAAGCATAACATTGGTAAATAAATAATGAATATCCTAAAATTTGCTTACTATTTACTATTTGTTACCTTTTATACCATTACTCCTTAAATATCTAATAATTTATTCTTTAGAAGTCTGATTTTATATCAATAGTATGGAAATGCGCGAAGATTTTCACGACCAAACGACAGCAGAAAAAATTAAGTTCTCAAAAGATTGGAAAAAATAGAAATTTACAATAGCATTATTAAACCAATGCAATTTTAGCTCAATTCCAAGTCAAAATTCAGAGACCTAAAAACTTGTTTAAGTTACTTATATAAATGTCAAATATTAGCTTATTTTTCAATAAGTCCTACGTTAATATAGGAAGGCATAACGAGGTCAGTGGGACAGATAGAAGAGAAGTAATTACAAAATGACATAAATTGTGTGAAATACATAAAATTAATATACAAGGACAAAAGGATCAATTGTCGCCAGACACGCCAGACTACTGCCCTTTTAAAATCCTCTACTTAGGATTTTATACTTTTTAGTGAGCTCAATCTAGTTGTCAGTCACTACGACAAGACCATGGCCATTGACTAACTACGAAATCCCCATCACTACACTACCCATGACTGACTGAACGAAGTATATCCTTACAATGTATACTACTGATTTTGTAAAGTACACAAATTTTGGAGCGCAACTAATCAGACTGTAGTTCCAAAGGAATATACCGAAAATAACAAATTATGATATTTTGCTAATTTTACATATGTACTTTTTTAGCTTTAATTTTAGTCGAGTTACCCTATAGGTAGTTTCAGTTATTATCACTTAATTATAGTAAAGATTATAGCTTGGTGCGGTAAGAGGCATAAAAACGGGATTATAATATGATGGTTATAATACCCCAATAGATGTATTTATTAACTTCCTCTTTTTCACATTATCATACTAATGGCTGTCCATTGGGCATTGTAGGGAAAACGGGGGTTTGTAAGCCAATTTTTTCTTTTATTTTCACTTGGACTTCTGCTGCTTTTTTCAGGGAGGAGAGCATCATCATTTCTTGGAAGGATTTTGCATATTCTAAAGCTTTCCCTATGGCTTCCACTGCTTTGTCTAAGTTTCCGCTGTAAATACAAAATATACGTGGAAGATAAAATAGCTATTAGTAAGACGTATAATGTGTCTATATGATATGAATAATAATATACATCTATGAATCATCATTTATTATCTATATAATTTCGTGAGTAGCAATGTTTTAAAGTAATTACGATTGAAGTTCCAGTGTGCCCAAAGTTTCATACACGAACTCATTTCTGTCATCCATTTTCAAGCTATTACGTAACATCTCTATCATTTTATCTGCATCACGGTTGATTTGGAACTGAGCCATGGCTGTAATAAAATGCAACCATATGATAATAATTTCTAAAGACATATAGAATCTTGCGAATAGTAAAAATTGCGTTCGCAGAAAATCGCAAGAAATGATTCTAAATTTTAAAAGTAGACAACGTGACGTTTATATATTATAGTTGCTAATATTATTTTAAAATTGTTTACCTTTGTGCACATAAACAGATGCGTTGGTTGGATCCAATTCCAAAACCTTATCGAATTGTTGATCAGCTTCTTGGAATTGCTGATTCTCCATTAGAACTTGACCATACAGATTAAAAACATCTGGAGAAGTTGGGTATTTCCTGAGAAGCTTAGGGAAAGTTTTGAAAACTTCATCTCTGCCTTGCATATTTTCGGTGTGGACGTGCTGCCGATACAAAATGTACAAATGACTTGCAGCTGCGAGTGCAAAGTCGGGACACATCTTTGTAGCTTTCTCCAGCTGTCTCACCGCCTCATCCACTGCTCCTTTAGTTAATAGAACTTGACCAAGATGGTGAAACACGTCGACATTATCTGGAGTGAGTGCTTCTGCCCTTTCAAAACATTTCATGTAATCTAGATCCTGGTCTTGGAGGGCATGAAATGATCCAAGTTTTACCAAGGCACTTGATTTCACCTGTGCGTCAGCGCATAAATTAATACCATTAGAGTTCCATAAAATATTTTTGTAGTTCAGATGCTAAATTCACAAATATTTTTAAATATTCTAAAAGCAAGCTTTGTATTATAATTTATTCTTATTGCAACGTACTACATCTGAAGACACAGACGCGTCAATAACTTTGGTTAAATCCTCGACAGTTCCATCCTTACTTCCCCAAAGGAATCGGAAAGTTCCTCGTAAATGATGGGACTCGATAAGATATTCTGTAGATGGATTGTTAATTTCGTCTGTGCAAAGGTCAATAATTGTGTCATAGTCTTTCTTTTGAAGCTTCTGAACTGCAGCTCTGTAGCCACTGTAAATTAGACAACAGAAAATATGATAGGATAAAACAAAATATAAAAAATAAATTAAACAAATATCAAATAATATATTTCTTTAAAAATTGCAATGCAGACATATTTATTTATTTTGTATTATGGTTACGCCAAATTCTTTTCCGGGTTTACGGCTGTGTCACCACTGTCCCCATTAGATTCTGACTCAGTGCGACCATTCCAAAGGACAGTGATGGGGTCATTGTAAAACGAACGGAGAAAAGCATTAACAGCATGAGGTGATGGAGCAACCAATTTCCTTGTCTGCAGTAACCGGGTTGCTTCTTTTTCTCCAAGCTGTTTCAAAATTTCATCTGCAAGCTCAACACTAGAATTATGTTGAAAGTTTTCTAGAATACAAACTGCTGTAACGTCTTCTAAAGCTTCGTCCAAAAATCCTGTCTGCTTGTATGCTTTTGAACGACGGCTCAAAGCCTTGACGTATTTGGGATTTAGAGCCAGAGCACTCGAACATTCTTTAATGGATGAACTGTAGTCACCCTAAATTGAAATTTAAAAAAATACAAATCTTAAAGGCCTTCGTAATTGCCAATTTTAAGGTAAAATTTGTAACCATATACATAAAATTAAAAATTAAAATATCAGCTAAAATTGTTTGTGTACCAGCTTTTCAAAAACAGCAGCTCGATTTTGATACAGCATTGCAAGATCTTCCAAACTAGAAGGCGTTTCTTCTTCTATAGCCTTTGTATAAAGTGTAAGAGCTTCTTGAAATTTTTCCGCTCTGAAAAAGTCATTTCCCTGGTCCTTCAAAACTATGTGCGGCGCTTTTGGCTTTAGTATTAGAATATTACACATTTTAATTTTAAAATATTTATCACATAAATCATATTTTATGGAACTGCGTAAAAGCAAAAGTTGAAAAAACTTAATTAACAATGATAAACGACAGAAGATGAAAAAGAAATTACCGCAGGAATTGGTGCAGCTTTCCCGTCAGCGGGTGGCGAACCACTATTATTCTTATTTGAAGAATTTGTTGGGGTGGACTTAGAAGATTCAGATATTAATTCTTGAGCTTTTTGATTCTTCCGGCGATTAGACCTCCAATACCAAAGACCACCAAGACCCACGAGCAGTAAAGGACCACCTAGAAGCAATCCCACTTGCCATTTTGGCAAACTGCTTAATGGTCCTGAAACTGGATTCCTATTTGCGGGAATAGCTTGAATATTTGTTGAAAATTTTGATAAAGACATGATTCTGAGCCAGTCAACTAGTAACCGATTTGCTATATGTTACTTAAATTTCGTGCTCAAGTCGGCCAAGTCCAGAGTTTAACACAGCCGAAAAATGCACCCTTAACCGAATTTTAATAAAACCTGTTGGGATAAACAAACCAAAAAGAAATTAAATGAGTAACAATAAAAGTTGTAATGTTACCTTACGTAAAAAAAAAAATAGTATCAAAGTATCGAAGCTTATAAACTCTGATAGTTATTTGACATTTACAAATCAACTTTTGCATGAGTAAAAGTCAAAATATCAAATTTCGACCCTGTGGAGCGAACGTTCAAGAATTTTAAATTTTGTAAGGACAATTATGATAAGAGATTGGCTTCAATTTCCTAGTATTTTTAACATAAAGGGCAGCGTGAAAAAAGTATAAAACCACACGTTCATCGTATAATATACAACTACACTACCTACCTAACAGAACTTTCAGTTTATCTTCGCTGTACTTCAGCTTGCAGTAGCACTGCACTAAAACCAAACTAATAGCCTAATACTTTTCATTAAACATATTCAGCTAATAATATTAATTAATTCGACCTTCATCAATTTCGAATCCCTATACTTACGACTATAGCGACATAAGAGAAGATAAAATTGTACTTTTAATTAAGTAAATAAGTAAAATTACTTACATTATTGTTAATTTTCTTAAAAAGTAAAAATATTATGCTTTTCATCATTATTACATAGATTGTAGCATTTGTAATTTATCACTATTTACGTTATTTTTTATATCTTACGCAGCTGATCTGCAAATCTGATGTCTATCATAATACGCGTGTCATTAGTTATTATATTTGCAGCAGACGTCAAAAAAATTGAGTTAAAGGTCAAAGGCCAACTACTGAAAGGGTCAGTTTTGGTTTCGGTTTGGTAACAAGGTCAGACTGTCTGGTGTCCGGCAATAAGCATGTACGTACTTATGCGTTTGCTGTTGTTGCTGTTTGTTAAGTATAACGCTTATTTACATTTACAGAATACATTTATAAAGTAAATGACTGAATAAAGTATTTGTAAAAATATCGATTTTATAAAATACCCATTTACTGCTACGTTTTAAGGGTAACTAATACACAAATTAAAGGTTTATTACGTCCATGGGCAAAGGGAAGTAACTTAATCCAGAACCCTCGATCCATAGGATTAATAAATACAGCGCCATACACTATGTATTAATGTATTAATAATAACCATAATAACTATTGATTCACAGTATACATGAACATGAATGTTAAATATCTAAAAATCAAAACTAGGTAACTTGGTTTCCAATTTACTCAAATACAACACATTTCACTGACTAGTGAAGCGAGCTCGCAGTGGAAGTACCGTCAATCGTAAAATAAAAGTCAAAAATTTAACTTTTTCAAAAACTACTAAAAATAAAAACTATACTTACCACAAAAATGTAAAAAAATTACTGTTTATTCTAGTAATGTGGATGATTCGATTGACATAAGACTACGTACAACATAAGATAATTATTATTACTACAGCAATTTTTATGATCTCGATGGACGACGAAATGCCAATTATTGCCGAGAGAGAAGAGAAGATTGTCGTTTGCAATTTATTATTATCCCTTCTTCGTTCGAATCCAAAGGTCAAAGGTGAGTTTATTACACTCAATCGAAATGGAATAAAGGTTCTAAAATACAACAAAATAAATTCTTACTGAATTGTAATTTTGAAGGGAGGAAGGACTACACAAAAGACTGGAGGAATGATATTGTATTGTCGGAGCATATAGGGTTGAGCTCGAATAAAGCCAAAAGTGGCTCTGCTGCTCCAAGCCGTATGGACTAACAAGAATTTTACCTTTCCTTGCTTTTCAAAATTTCAAATAATTTAAGGCGCGAATGGCTTTTAGCTATATTAAAAAAGATACGACACATCAAACTCGATGGTGTTGAGTACATCGAGTGACACACCAAGGATTTTATTAATGCTGAATGTGTTGTTGGAACAAGAAGCCCATTGCGCATGTACAAAAGGCTCAATCCCAAACGCCTTTTTTAATAATCGGGAATCACGGCAGGTATATAGTCGGTCTCCGTCTCTCTCCGTATCCGTAATTCCGTAATGGTAAAAATGCACTAATATGAAA
The DNA here is from genome assembly GCA_034695245.1 of Dicyrtomina saundersi. Lineage (NCBI taxonomy): Eukaryota > Metazoa > Arthropoda > Collembola > Symphypleona > Dicyrtomidae > Dicyrtomina > Dicyrtomina saundersi. The sequence continues at coordinate 8,522 of JAQFZE010005798.1, forward strand.
TATGCACTTGACGCTTCATGAATACGATTCAAATATAATTCGGTTTTAGTCTCACTAGTAGTCAGTCAGCCAGCCAGCAGAGTGCAAGGGGCTCTGCATAAACTCTTTGCATCATCAATAAGGGACCCGTTGAGTTTTAAGAAATTACCCAGTGGGTAGTTTAGGGCGTATGTTATGACAAATGGGAAGTTAAATAATTTAAAAAAATGTGCGCATTCTAGTTGCAAGTTAAAATTGTTTATAATCAAATAGGAGGAAGAATAAAATTTTGATATTTTTTGAAACTGTAGTTTATGGATGGTTTCTTGTAATTATGTGCCTACTAATCTACATGCACATACACTGCACAGTAAAGACCTAGGGATCGTCCGTAAATTATGTTATGGATTACACGGCGTTTTGTGATAAACCCACCCATCCTTATTATAGAATGACAACTTTTTTTAAATTGTCTTAAGTGGAGAGGTTTTTATAAGCCACCCATCCATACAGTGACATCATTAATGGACGATCCCGTGCAAAACAGAAGTGGTGGCTGGGTAATACTCCAATACATTGCTCAACAGTGAAAATACTCCAGAAAAATAGAGAATTTAAAGTCCCAACACCCAACAACCTCGGTCGGACTCGGCGCACGTGTTCATGAATTCATTTTTATTAATTTCTTTCCTCCAATCTACGATACCTCACTATCATCACACTGCGCGCTTAAATTAATTGGGTTTAGATTTAGACTTTGAATCCGCAATCCACACAACACAACTCTGTATTATAAGTATCTGCAAAAACAAGGACAAGATCATCATTTCCTAAATTTTCTTATTTCATCCCAGCTCCCCTACCACCTACATATTTAGTTAGTACGCCTAATTTTAATTGGCCTAGAAAGTCAGTGCTAAGATTGAATAAAAATTATATTAAAATCTGAAATTCTCATAAAGTGCCTACCTACCTTATAGGCAACGGTAGCTGCTATAGTCTCTAATCCTAATAATTATTTACCACCAAGTTGCATCACCTGAACATTGAAAGCAAAGTCTAAGTAAGTACTAGTAAACAGTAAACTATTTTATTATGCAGTGTGATTAGTTATCTAGTATGTATCTAAAATAATATATTTAATTATGATGCGCTTGACACCTGCTTGTGACTTGAGCTTTATTATTATGGGGTAGCATGATCATTTTGTTTTATTTCGGTATGTCTATAGAAGGTGACTGGTAGCGTAACGACTAGCTGAAATGATGTAGTGTAATGTTTTTTTGTTATGTAAAATGTAAGGTGTTTATTGTATGCAGTATAGCTTGTTGCAGTTTAATCTATTACGAATTACGACTCCTGAACTCCAATAATAATAATTGAATAATTTCAATTGATTGGCAATTGAAATATTTCCTGACATAAAATGTAGTGTTTAATCTTTGCTCAGAATGTCAGATGGTGTTTAAGTAGTAAGTATATTAAGAAATTGGTATTGAGAAAATGTTATGCGTTCAC
>JAQFZE010005799.1:0-10018 GCA_034695245.1 Dicyrtomina saundersi
CCACCCTCATCCTTCAACCTCCGCTAACCCCACACGACACTTCCACCCTCATCCTTCAACCTCCGCTAACCCCACACGACACTTCCACCCTCATCCTTCAACCTCCACTAACCCCACACGACACTTCCACCCTCATCCTTTAACCTCCGCTAACCCCACATGACACTTCCAACCTCCTCCCTCACCCTCAGCCAACTCCACACAAAACTTTAACCCTCCTCCTACAACCTCCGCCACCCCTACATCGCACTTCCACCCTCCTACTTCAACCTTTGCCAACCCCATACAACACTTCCAGTCACCTCCAACTTCCGCAACAACGTGTAAATGCAACATAGGACATCCTTCAACCTCCACTAACCCCACACGACACTTCCACTCTCCTCCTCCTCCAACCTCCTCTAACCCCACACGACACTTTCACCCTCCTTTTCAAACCTCCGCCACCCCTACAGGATACTTCCACCCTTCATCTTGAACCTCCAGTAACCCCACACGACACTTCCACCCTCATCCTTCAACCTCCGCTAACCCCACACGACACTTCCACCCTCATCCTTCAACCTCCGCTAACCCCACACAACTCTTTCACCCTCCTCCTCCAACCTCCGCCACCCCCACGCGACACTTCCACCCTCCTTCTTCAACTTCTGCCAACATCACACGACCCTCTATCCTTCTTCTCCAACCTCCGCTACCCTCACATTAAACTTTTACCCTCCTCCTTTAACCCCCGCTAACCCCACACAAAACTTTCACCCCCTCTCCTCCAATTTCGGCTAACCACACCGGACACTTCTAACCTCATCATTCAACCTCGGGCACCCGCACACACCACTATGAAATCCTCCTCCAACCTGCGCCACCCCCACACGACACTTCCATTTTAGTCCTCCAGCCCCCACCATCCGTACACAACATGCTGACCCTGGTTTTTCTTTAACATCTGCCACCTGCGCACGACACTACAACCCTCCGTCTCTCAGCTATGCAAACTGCACACAATTATTGAAATAATTGGCAGTATTAAATCTTGTCGCTCCCCAAGTTCCCCTTTCTAAACGAAATTAAGAAATCATTTTATCTCATGGCAATTCTAGAAACTTGTAATTTGTACACTTTATGTTAAATTAAATAATAATGCTGATGTGATGTCATAGATGCTTCCCCTTTGAAAACTCACATTCACTATTATATTTAAAAGGTATTTTTTGTGTGAATATTTTATTGTTTCTAGTAATACTAATGCGCATAAAAATTAAAGAGTTAATTAAAAAATGCTGATTTTAAAACCATTTATTGGGATTTATTATAAAATGTCACCTTATTGTTCTTTCCCAAATATTGCTCAATTAAATCGTTATACTGCGCAAGATTTTCTTCTGATTCCCAAGTTGCATAGTGTTTAGAAATTCCTTTCCAGTGGAGAAGAAGTTGCAACTTTTTATCTGAGCATCTCCGGTGACTTAAAATTTCTTTGACCTAGTAATTTATAATTAATTACAATAAAAAATAAAAATTTGAATCCTAAAATCTTGTAATCATATTAGAAGTATATACATATTATATTATGAGGTCAAACATAAATACAAATTGACAGGCAGTGTGCCTAATATTTAACTGGGTGGACTGTATAAATAATAATAATATTATCAGCTATTACAATAACTGTTGGGAGCTGCCTATAAAATGTGGCTATATTGGTCATTGTTAAAAGTTTGAATTATTGTTGAATTAGGCATGATAACTGGACTAAAATGTACTATTTTGTAACTACCTCATTTTTGCGAATCCAAACCGGAATATTGCTCCCGTCCGAATCATTGCTCTTGGCTTCGGCATCTCTTTGAGGGTTGCTTAAATTATTTGATTCAGTATTATCCATTTTTTGAAATGCTTGCCTCTGCTCAAGCCAAAAGCCAACTTGTACAATGAACAAGTCAAAGTTTTATATTAAATGTTATTAAAACCTTTAAATAACTACTGCGTTCCTTTTGTATATTAAGTCTAAATTGCAAATAAATTATTAATGAATAAAACAATTGGTTTTGGATTTATGTATTATATTTAGTTGAGTAGTTAAAATTGAAAATGGATGCTTGAAAAACATGAAGTTAATTATCACTGTATTGTCACATCTAACCACTAAATAATAACTCACAAAATAGGACAGTAACAATAATATTTCAGTTCTTGAACAGTGTAGCCGGTTACAGTACATTACGTAGTTATAGGCATAATTATTATTTATATATAATTAGTATCATGTAATTTAATTGTACACGCAAAAATGAATCAACTGTACTTTTAAAGTTTGAAATATACCACCAACCACGGCTGACCGACCAGTAATAAAGGTAGGAGATAGTCTGTAGCTATGATTTGCTTATCAGCAAATATGAATAATTAGCTAAAAACAGAGCCGTCCATTTCTAAATTAACCTGTAATCAAAGCCAGCCATGCCAAAAAATACGAAACTTATATGTTAAATGACTATTTTATAAAATTTATAAATTTTTTGCTATTTAACTTTGTACAGTATAATATGTAATTCGTACACAAGGGACTGCATGAGACCGTCTTAATCTGTCATTTTTAGCGATTATCCCTTTTAACTGTTAAAGGGATTTTCCTTGTATGCGGAACATTATAAATATTTACAGATATACAGTTATATTATTACTTGTAAGTTAACACAAAGTCAAGATAGTTTTTACAGCTGTGTGAATAAAAAGATAAATATTATGAATATGTGATTGAATATTGAAAATATTCTATTTGCACGTTTAAAAAAAAAAGAAAAAACATTCCTTATTTAAGTTGTTTAGAATGAAAAATATTAAATGTACATTAGAGCTTCGATTGGGTTTGAAAATTGTAGACCCAGGCCAAGGCTATAGGGCTTACAAAATCAAGTCCAAGGCTTTTACAATTTTTAAGACCATTAAAAAGTCTTAAAAAGTTGAAAAGTGTTTGAATCCTGTATGAATCATTTTTTCCGAGTTTTATATTATTAGAAGGGAACTAACCTCAAAAATAGAATTCTAAAAAACTTTGACCCTTCTTTTCTTAAAACACCTTTCTATTCTTAAACCAGTGTATGTATGGTATGGGTACGGTATGTGATAGTATATAGGTATATCAAGTATAGTATGAGCTTGCCCCATGGGTTGGTTGGCTTTAAAAATAATGTAAATATATTTTAATAGTTGAATGTACTGACGTGCCCTAAAACACACGCAGAGTACCTTTGGAATATTTACCAGCAGTGTGATATTTTTTTGTGCGAGAAAGATAAAGGAATAAATATATTTAGTAGTACATAGAATTAGTTAAAAGTTTTGATTTACACATTTCAAATATTTCAGTTGTGAACATTTCAAAATTTCAAAATGATCACCAATATTAAAAAGTGCGTCGATTCTAATGAAATTCAAGAGATGGTCGCTCAAGAGGTAATAAAAGAAGTTACAATAATTTGTTTATATGTTTGTGTATTTTTTTCTTTAATGTGATTATAATATTGGCAATGTTAAATATAATTTTGCATGATTGAAAATAGCATTTTTAACGTATATAAATGTACAGTTGCTTATTTATTGTAAAAAAAAATTTACTTATTTACCTATGTATTGTTTTCACCTTTTCACACAATCAAGGAAGTTTTTTTGTCTCCGAATTATAAATAAATGTAATTTATACATTAACAAATATTTATTGTTTATAGTATGACTTGCAAGAGTTTACATTTAAATGGGATCAACACTATATCCGTCCAGATGCAACCAGGACTGCGGACGATACAGGTGCTGGAAGCGGGATCTACAGTTTCGGTTCACCAGTCTTGACAACGGACAAAAGCCCTTATAAATGGTATTTCTAGAAATTTCTAAAAACAAAATTGCAAAAATAAGAACTACACCTTATATGAAAACAATTAAAGAGGTGAATCCCACAGTATTTTGGTTGCACAGTTTTTTCTTTGGTCTAGAGATGTTAAATACAAAACTCGCTGCATTTCGCACCTGGAGCATTGAAAGCTCACCAGGGAGCCTCAAACTCCCAAAACTCCCTGGTTTCAAAATTCCCTTAAAATCCTAGGGTGTTCTTTAATAGGCCATGCCCAGGCCGGTAGGGCCGGTAGGCCCAACTTCCGTAAGTATTGTCCAACTTTGGTAAGTCATGCCCCATTTGACTTTAGTAAGTCATGCCCAGGTGTACAGTATTTCAAAATGATAATTTTAAATTCCTTAAATAAACTATTTCATTTACACGACACAGTATTTACTGAAGTGTACAACTCGTTCGTACACCCCAAGGAATACTGGAATTATTAGAAATTATATTATATATTATTGTAAATTTCTGGAAACAAGAAACTGGAAACGGTTGGGTTATATTTTTCCCACCCGCCTTCGGCGGCCGAGGCAAATATATAACATATCCATTTTCAGGCAGCTTTAGGAGGTTGGTTCAGTGTTTTAAACGAAAAACATTGGGCATGACTTACTGCAGTCAAACGTGGCATGACTTATTGAAGTAAAATGGGACATGACTTACAGAAGTTGGGCATGACTTAACTAAAGAAACCCCTGACTCCCGCAGCGTGAAAACTCTCGGCGTTCAGGGAACTCTCTGGAGCGACTCCAAAACTCCCGCTTGTAAAAACTCCCAAAACTCCTAATACGTTCCCTCCATCCTAAAGCTCCCAAACTCTCTGGGAATTTTGAAACTGCCTACTATGCTCTAGTTTATTCATAATCGCGCGCGAAATTTCAAAAATATAGAATTTTTAACATTTATCCGCGCTCTATATAGTACCCACAATTTGTACCAGTTTTGAGTACAATTCAAATGTTTACATTGTAAGGTTAACTAAAAAGTATTTAATTGAAATGCTGAAAAAATTAATGTTTTTTAATCCCTAAAGTATGTGTATTAATGATGAAAGGATTTTTTAACTGAATGTTTTCGAAAGATGTTTTAAGAATTTTTAAGAACAGGTCTTTAAACATTACTAAATTGTAAGCACTAAAATCATCAGAAGTTAAGGTTTACTTTACCCTCACCCTCTAACTATAATTGTTTTTATTTTTTTCTCTACACATAGGCGCGTGCGTATGGATGTGATTCCGTCTGGAAAAGACATAACTGTATCTTGTATGCTGGTGGAACAGTGTGGGGATTTTGGATGGGGACCTCTAGTCAAACATTACAACGAATATAAAAATGACTTTAATTATGGGTAAGACACAATAAAATTACGCATAAGCCTTTTTTGCAATTTAAATGAAACTTACAAGCAAACCACTTAGTATGTTTCCTCGGGATCTGGAAAAGCATAGCCAGAAAAGTTTCCTTGAACCTCAGAATGAACAAATAGTGTGATAACTCGAGTGCATTTTGCGCGGTGATTTAGCAGCAGCCCGCCAAAGTTAAAAAAAAACGAATTTTTCAAAGTTTGCCACGCTGTAGCTTTTACAGTTTTTGTCTGATTTCAATGAAACTTGCAGTTTTCTGATGTTCAGACTTTTATCTGAAAAGCAATTTCTGGAAATTTTGAAATTCGAATTTGCACTTGAGGTATCACACTATTTGTTCATTCTGAGGCCCAGGAAAACGTTTCTGGCTATGCTTTTCCAGATCCCGAGGAAACATAGTAAGTGGTTTGCTTGTTAATAGCAATGAGGAAGAACAATATAATTTACAACATTCGTGTTTTCAAGACCTGTCTCCATTACATATTTCCTGAGTGTATAAATTTTTAGCTTTTTTCTTCTTTTTTTTTTTACAATAAGTTTGTAATTGTAATATTATTTTGCAAACATAAAAACTTTAATTATATGATTCAGGGACTCCTCACCGACATCGACGAATAATCTGAAAACGAGCGAGTCATATTTTAAATTCAAATTCTTGGAGTACAAGAATGACACGATCACAACAATCTACAAAGTTGTCATCAAATCAAAGAAAGATGCTAGCATCTCGACATCTATCAAAAATCTTTGGGCTGGAGAAAATTGAAATTTAAGTGATGCTATCCTACGAACGCCCTCAAAGAAGGAATTCCATGTTCACAGGATTCTTCTAGCATCTCGAAGTCCTGTCTTTGCTGCAATGTTTCGGTTTGGATCCTCAAACATTCCCAATCTCAATGTGGGGGAAAATAACACTGACAAAATTGTTGTGGACATCAATACGGACGCTGAGGACGACGCTGTTGCGGGGATGCTCGAGTACATCTACACGGGCAGTATATCTGAAGATCGTAGACAGGATTTTGAGAACTTGGACGAGAAGACTAAGAAATATATAGACATCCTCATGCTAGCTGACATGTTTGATTTGCCTGGGCTCAAGGTTTATTCGGAAGCGTACATATGGAAGGATGCACATATTGAGAATGCTTTTGAAATCCACAAACATGCTACTCTGTACAATGCAAGTAATTTGAAGGCTGAAACTTTGGAATTTATTCGAACGTAAGAATATTGAATTATCTATTGTAATTAAATATCAGTTTGTACCTACTTACAATTCGGCATTTTACATACTGTGTAAACGTGTTGTTGATTTAATAAAATGTTACTCTGTTTTGTTTAATAATATAATAGATATCCGAACACTGTCATGAGCCCGGAGGAACGTTTCGAATTGCTCCGACAAAACTCACCGCAGGTAGAATAGCTGTACATTTAAGGAATCGTTTACAAATGTGTTCCATTTCAAGTGGTTTCGTCGCTTTGATGTAGAGTCCATTTCCATAAATGTTAATTTCCCAAATCCTAACTAGAATTTTTTAAAAATGTTATAATGTTTTTCATGTGGCTCCTCAGAAAAAAAAAAGCAATGGGTTGCATATTGCATCAATGCCATGTTTGATTTTTATAGTTTGGGGCATAGCAAGATAGTAAAATTGTATTTGCAACTGGCGCACTATTACACTTGGCATTAAGACCGTAAAAACACATTATTTACAAGTTATTTATGATTTTTGTATGACAAACAATAACGTTATTTTTTAAATGGTCAAAGTACAAAGTACCAGGATTTTGTTATTGTAATAAATTGACCAACCACAGACAAAATTTAAAGAATGTTTTTTTATGCATTGTTACCTGTTGCCTATTGGGCTCATTTATTTAAATACAAAATCATTGAATAAACTTACGGAGAATGTTTTCAAAATTATGACCTTAACCATTGCGTGGGTAAATATATGCAACATATAGGGAGCCAAACACACCCATTGACCCAAACGATAAGGTCATTTCTAGAAGATTCCTTACAAAGAACTTTGGGAAATTAATTATCGTAGTATTAGTGAATTTACAGTTGATCGTCCCTCAGCAGCCAGCAGCTGCCTTCCATCTCGTGTCACGGACGTCGACGCACATTTACTAACCCGCCAATCCAATGTAATAAGGTAAATGACGTCACACACTGTGGTAAAGTACGAAAACTTGGCAGTCAGCTGTTTTTCCAGTAGCATAATTTATATGATATTAAATGTTGACTTCGTCAGTCAGGAGCTTTAATTGTGAATTGGGGAATTGGAAATTGAAAAAGTTAGCGGTTCTAAAGCGTTTATTGCAATTGGCTTCGATTCAACTCTTGACTTCCAGCTTTTCCTAAGTAGTTAATCTAACTTTTGGTTTTATTTTCCTGTGATTTTATTTACATGAATTCAGTTGCTTCCTTAATCAGTAATTTTGTATTCTTAATTTTAATTCATTTACTGGAAAAAATCTCGTTACTTCTGAAGTTTTGCCACTCACTTATTATGCAGTTCATACTACTACTCCTAACTAACTGACTGCTGACCTGACAGTGCTAATTATATTGTGTCAGTCACCAGTACTAATGCACAGTCAATACTTGAAGACATAGTTATCGTTATTACAATTCAGTTAAGAATACAAATAGCACGTTCCCTTATAGTTTTGCGTGGAAGGGTCATTGTGTACTCTGAACTGACCTTTTGACACGATGTCGGTCACCAATTCAATCCCGTTGTTTCTCTGTGTGAGTTTCTTAATGGCTCTAAGGTAGGATTGTAAATATCATTAAATCTGGATTTACAAAATATCATGTACTATTATCATTTCATGAATTTTTGATGTTTAATGTTGCATGTTATAAACTAACAACTAATAATTAATGTTGATGTTTGTGACATGTGACTGTGATTTTGCTTCTAAAATTATACCCTTCGTAAAGAACCCATGAAAAATTACCCATATCCAATTGTTGCTAAAGCAATACGAAATTTCTACAAAAATATTCAGACATATCTTGAAAGCATTTAAATAGAACATTTTCTACTTTTCAAAAACATTTAAATTGAACATTTTACACTTTTCAAAAACATTTAAATAGAAAATTTTACACTTTTCTAAAATTCTTAATTAACATTTTACGCATGTTTCTCAATTTCGTTTTTTATGAGATAGCTCGTTATTTGATTGTAGCTTAAATTGAAAATGGGTCATTTCAGTTCTTCACAGACGATATAATAAATTCCTAATTGGAATCAACATGTTTTAACTGTTCATAAGGCAGGATGAATTAAGGTTCTTGTATACTACATTTCGGGTTTTCATATTTTTTGGTTTGTTTATATATTGTTGTTCAGTGCTTTTGGATCCCCGGAGGAGATCATCCACGTTCATGACGGTTCTGACTACTCCACTAAAACAATTATCTACACTGAAATTTGTCATAATATCACAATTCACCAAATCAAAGAATGGACTCTGAAGGAAAGACTGGGTCAACGGGCTCGGCAAATGTCAACTTTTCATAACTTTACTTGTCACAAAATGCCAACTCAGATTGAGGAAAATTCCAATCCATATCAAAGAAGTGGATGGATGCAGGAAGATAATGACGGCAGCTGGCTTTCGTTTTTTCTTCAATGCATTCAATATGTTTATACTATAATCAGTAAGCTGTTTGTTATTAGAATCTCCTTGGGTTTTGAACTATTTTTTACGCTTTAGTCAAAAGTCATACGAATGATGGTTGTAATAACATTTATACTAACGTAAAAAAATTGTATTAACTTGGTTTTTGGGAATTGCAATACTAATTTTACTCAAATATTGATTTCCTATTGCTTTGAATATTGGCAGGTAATTTTGTTTTGGCCTACATCCCATTTAAGTTGCTCATGTTCGCTGGCCGAATTATTTGGAAGATCATTGACCCAGTTCTTTGCGTATTTTTAATCAATTATTGTGGAATGGATTTTACCCACTTTGAACACGATGAGACTAATAATGAAGAGTCGGATGAGCCTCCTGTGCGCTTGACAGAGAAAAGAAGACGGCGATTAGAGCGGGCGTTAAAGCTACTAAATGATAGATTTCGAAATTAAGTTTCATTAGTTTGTACATAGTAATTAGAGCCTGAACTGTTTCGTCCGGATTTGTGTAAATAGGTTTCATTGTGAAAGGAGAAATTGAAATTCCAAGTATTAGCTATTTCGTGACATAATGGAGTAGAACGTTTCTGCGTTTGTCTTTTGATTTCGGGTGTAATATTTTTATAAGCTACTTGTAAAGAATACATTTTACATTTAGTATTACAACTAATTCAATTAATTTCTAAATCATAAACTATTTTTCAGTTTACTTCATGCATTGTTTATTACCTACCTATATGAAACAGTCCTACAAAATTGTTTTGTGTACTTACGATAAGGTCGATTTTGGTTTGAGTTAATACGATATTTTTATTTTAAACCTATGTAATTTAATTCATGAAGTCAATTCCGCGTACTGCTAGACATGCTACATGAGTACTTAATTCAAATACTTGCAGAAAATATTTTTTTTGGTATTCAATAAATTTTATTCAATACCCTATACATTTAAAAAAGATTGTCAAGAACACTATCAAATTAAATTAACTTTTATACATTATTCCCAGTCCCCAATTTCATCTTGGCCCGATCTTGGTTATTTTTTGACGGCAAAGTCTTGGCGATGGCCGCTGGCGCGACATTGGGCC
>JAQFZE010005800.1:0-10016 GCA_034695245.1 Dicyrtomina saundersi
TCCCCTCCCCCCTCTCTATTTAATATTTAACTATTTTTAGATGCTGAGCACATAATGACGTCCTTCAGTGTCATATATATTCAGGGATCGTCCATAATGACGTCCTTCAAATATCATAGTTTTTAGTACCCCCAGTCCCAACATTAAATTTTTCTTCAACCTATTTTAACTACATGTCACGGAATTAGCTATATGTGTTATAGATATTCAGGGATTGTCCATAATGACGTCATTCAAATATCATAGTTTTTGGGACTCCCATTTTTAACTTCAAAATATTTTTCAACTTTTTTTCAACTGCTTGCCACGTACATTTAAATATTGCTTATTGATTGTAGGGGAGGCTCCATAAATGACGTCATTTGTAAATCATTCAATTCTCAAAAATATTATAGCGTTTTTTAACTACATGCCACGTACTTCCATATATGGCTCATTGATGGTGAGGAAGCCTCCATAAATGACGTCATTTGTGAATAGTGCAATTTATAAAAAATCTCAGCTATATTTAACTACATGCTACGCACATTCGTATGTCTTATTGATTGTAGGGGAGCTTCTATAAATCTTATATCATCTTTAAGCGTAACATAAATTGTCTTGCGCCTTTGTTGAAGCTCAGCATCTACTTCGGGCCCGCTCACGGTCGACAAATCTTCTTCTTCTTCTTCTTCTTCTTCGACAAAATATCTTCTTTATCAAGTGACCTACTGTAAATTTTAGTGTCATCAGTCTGAAACCAAAACAATGTTTTCGCCTGGAAATTCAAATCCATGCCGCAAATACTTGGACTGCTTTGTCGTTGCATTGTTGTCTGAATTTATTTGTAGTAAATACAAGTTATCTAACTTACTGTATTTAAGCACTTACAGGAATTGTAAATTTTAGACAGTAATTTCTTTTCTTACAAATACCACAATTTGAAATATTTTATTCCAGGGTTTCTTTGGTAAACTAAAATCTTCTATTCACATGTTTTGAGGAAATTCGTAAATAATTTACATAATTCTTTTTAAAATGTGCTAAACTTCCTATTTGCATAATTTTGAACATACAAAATGTTCTATTTACATATTTTGGGGAAAGGGGTTAATATTCTATTTGGTTGTTTTTTTTAAATGTGCTAAACTTCCTATCTGCATTATTCTGAAAATTCAAAATGCTCTATTTACATATTTTGAAAAAAGTGGTAAATAATTTACTTTACTGTTTTTGAAATGTGCTAAAACATTTTATTAGCAATTTTCTTTGAAAAAGTGCATAATTTTTCACTTACTAATAAAAGTGTTTTTGGCAATTCGCAGTTAGCTGCCTACGCTGGCTGCATTACCCGGCCGTGCCCCAGTTTATTACAGTAATTAAACTAAACAAATTTTAATCCAACTTACACACTCACGTTAAGTTCATCTAATGAAATTTGTATAAATTTGTCATATGCAGCAATCAAAAGGGATCCAGTCACATTTCCAGATTTGCACCTTTTATCGTCCACAGGATCTTCGACATAGCCATCCTCACACGTGCCACACGCTAAAATTGAATTTGATAAATCACAGTGCCCTGGGTATGCGCAGTTCTTGTTTTCAACTGTAATACAAAAAAAATTACAGTAGCTTTACTATAATTATATTATACCATTTTCTGATACAATCGTTCTAAAATGTATTGTTTGTATTTAAATGGCATATATAGTAAATTAATAGATTAAAATTACAAGACGTAAAGGGTTGAGTGACAGAAAGTGACGTCATCAGCAGGAGCAACAAAGGGACCGACGCTTTGTAGAGGAGATAAATTTGTTGGATTTGGATATGATGCTCCTTTTAAAATGTATTGTTATGCTAATGAACTTGTATCTTTTCTGCAACAATTAACAACAATGTAAGGTATTCTTTGTTTTAAATTCAATAAAGTTTAATACACTAATCGTCTGTGAAGAACTAAAATGACCAATATCCAGTTTAAGCTACAATCAAAATGAGCTATGTCATAAAAACACTAAATAAAAAAGATGTGTTACATGTTAATTAGGTAATTTTGAAAAGAGTAAAATGAAACATTTGCATGTTTTTAAAAAGTGTGCAATGTTCTATTTACATAATTTTGAAAGACGTAAAATTTTCTATTTACATGTTTTTTAAAGGCGTAAAATGCTCTATTCACATGATTTTGAAAGGCGTAAAATGTTTTATTTGCATGATTTTAAAAGGCGTATAATGTTCTATATACATGTTTTTGAAAGATGTAAAGTGTTCCATTTACATTTTGTAGAAACGTGCAAAATGTTCTATTTAAACGCTTTCAAGAGCATGAAAAATTTCAATATTTTTGTAGATAGAAGATTTTGTTTTTAGCTGCAAATGGGTATGGGTTACTTTTGTTTTTCACAGACAATATATAATTATAGATCGCTTTAATTTTAATAGAATAATAATTACCTTTAAAGTTTATGCAGGAAAATGTTTTAACTCGCGCTCTTTTTCTGAAATGTTCCCGTTGCTGCGCTGGTACTGGTGCGGGTTGACGTCAACTGGTGAACTGCATGTTTTTTTATTATTGATCTTATTTTATACTCGCAAGACAGTTAAAATGTAGGTAGATAAAATGTAAGAAATCATATTTCACATATTTATCTCTTTCATTCCACGAAAGTCTGCATCACAATCACAAGATCATACGTTTTCATAAATTGCACAGGTTATTTTAAAATCTTCAAAGATGACAAAAATAATTTTGATTTACTAGTTGTACACACGACAAAAATGTTATTACCTGGTTATCATGTAATTTTCTACATTATGAAAATTACTTGGTGTTTGTTGAAATTAGAAATTAGTTAACATCCACCGTAAGTTGCATATTATGGTTTAGATTGAATACCAAATGGGCGACGTGGTTTTTGCTAAATTAAGGGGAAAAAAATATTATTAAAAGTTAGTAATCTTGCATAATATTCGTAATAACTCAAATTAATTAAACACTTTTATTAGGTGATACACACTGCATCAAGTCTTATGACATTGGTCATTCGTCAGAAATAGAAACATAATTCAGTTCACACCAGATAACGTTATCAATGTACATGGCAATTCCATGTATTTCCTTATGCTCAAAGCGATTATATTTATTGGCTGTATTGTAGTATGTCGTCCGTGTATCAACATCAACGTGTATCAACCCTCATTTCCATTTTATTGATGATTTTCTTTGGTAAAGCAAACTGTTGTACTCACATGTTTTAAAAGAGAAAAATGTTATTTCTACTTGATTCAGGAAAGTGCAAAATGTTTCATTTACATATTTTGTAAAAAGTAGAAATTTTTTTATTTCTAACTTTTTAAAAACTTTAGAATGTTCTATTTACATTTTTTTTTAAACTTTTAACTGTAAAATGTTCTTCTTACATCCTTTTCCAAACTGCAAAACGTTTTTTTTACATCTTTTTAACAAGTGTAAAATGTTCAATTTACATCTTTTTCAAAACTGTAAATTTTTCTATTTACATTTATTCTAAACTGTAAAATGTTCTTTTTACATGTTTCTGTGAACTGTAAGATGTTCTATGTACACAAGTTTTTGAAAAGTATAAAATGTCCCAATTACATGTTTTTAAAAAGATTCAATATTTTCCTTATTTGCATGCTTTTTTTGATCATATTATGGTGCTAATTTGTTTTTTGTAGATAGTGAATTTGGTATTTTAGTTAAAAATTGATTTAAGTCACTCTGATTCTTTAAATCTGTACGGTTAATTTGACATTTTAATGTTGTTTGTATAATTGTAAATAATTATGTTTGTCCGTCTCTGATTTTAATTTCCCTGCCTTTTTCCTGTTTTCTTGTTTCTTGATTTCCATGAAATGTAAGAGAATAAAAATGAACCACAAAAACAACAACAACAACAACAGGAACAAGCCCGCAATTAGGTTGACATAAATAATTTTTGTTTTTGATTTTCGTATTGTAATATATTAAGAGTTATTTCTTTAGACTGCTGTTATTTCCTTAAGTGTACAGGATACCCCTTGTGGATGCAGTCAAAAGCTAAAATGGAAAATCAATCCTACAAAAACATGTTTGCTTCATAGTAATGCTTCTTTCCAATGTCCATTTGTTAATTTGTGTCCCAACATTTTGAAACCACAAAGATAGAGAAAACAAGGAAAAACAAATTTGCAAAACGATAGTATCAACATCACACACACACGCCCCTACTTTATGAATGGGTTGAATACTTATTTATTTAGATGCATTACAGGCTTAAATCAGGCCACAGACGATAAAAAATACTTCTCTTAAAATCCTCATTAAATTTCACCTTTTGGGAAGGTGGGTAATTTTCAATCAAAATGGATACTGCGAGCATGGAAACGTTATGGCGATTTATTTTTCTGTATGTTATCATACAGACGAACACCACGGCTGGACGACAAATTGTCGAGGGCCATCTAATAGCAGGCAACAAATCGATTGACCAACACCAAGGTGAGCGCAACACACACAATACATTGTTAAACCTATTAAAGGTTTAGAAATACTAATACCTCAAAAGCTGACATATAATTCAATTTTAAAAACCAAAACGCGTTGAACTTTGAACACTGTTTTACATTTAAAACAGATAAATTCAACAATGAACAAAGCGGACAAGTTTCACATCTTAACAATGGCAAAAATCAAACCGAAAATTCCTCTAGAAACCACACCCATGGGGCAAGAGTGCGCCGGTCTGAGTCCTCATCAGGCGCATGCGCCATGTCCAAGGACGAGCTCTACGAGTTTTACTCTGCTGTTCACGAAATCCTGTCCATGAAAAAGCACGTCAGCAAAGTTAACAGTTTTCTTAACATGGACTGCTACAATGGCTTCCAAACAATCATCGCCACCGCATCTAACCTCAAGACGCAGGTCAACGCGGTATCGCAGTCTCAAAACACAGAGGATGCGGAATACAGCAGACTCAAAGCGCGCTATGAAGGAGCCACAAAAGAAATTCAAAATCAAATAAACCGCCTGGAACAGCGCAAAAATGAAAACAACCCAGAAATCCAGCAGATTCTCGGTCAGATCAATGAATTAACAAGGCAAAAGAACGTAGCGCTGGCTGAAAAAAAACCGCTGACTGACTTTCAAGAGACGCGCGGGGGATGGCTTCAAACTATGCAGCGCTGTACAACTTCCAAGCGAAAGAAACGAGAGTTTGAGGACCTCTTTTCGGTCCCTACCATTTGCGCGGTTCAACCTCAACGACTCGTAGAGCTCCAGTCGCTTCTTCAGTCATCCACACACTCCATTCTCCAAACCTTCCTGCGCGACTCGGCTACTGCGCATGTGCAGCATTCCTCATCAAGTTCCGCATCCTGCACTCACAGAACACAGAGTCTCCGAAGTAAGCTAAAGGAACTGAAGGATGCCTTAAAGTTTGCAGTAACAGGGCGCAACGTTATCAATTCAGCGCGCAGCGCCACTCTAACGCGCATCCACGAAGCAGAAGTTGCAAGCCTCAGGACGCAAAAAGACAATCTTGAACGCAGTTTAAATCAGAAGGACGCAAAAACGAAAGGAACTCATCAAAGTATATTGCAAGCCAAGGCAGGAGGAAGTTAATAATGTTCGCAACTCAGAATGAAAATCTGCGCAGTTCGGAAAAGCGCACGACTATTCAATTTGCAGCGCAGCTCATTCGCTGTAAAGAGAATACATGGGCTGTGTTGGTACTTCAAAAATTAATAAGCACTTTAGGAGCGTCCAATTCTCCGCTTTCAACCAGCGCTTCGGAGCAACTTATCCGGGACGTTGTAGCAAGCGCGTACAGCAAAAATCTAGCAAATTTAGAAAAGCTTCTCGACTCTGCAAATCAACTTTCAAATATTGCTGAGGTCACCACCGCTGTTGAAGCCATCTGCGAAGAGTTGCGCAAACTAGGGCAACAGAGTAGCCCACAAATCATAATTCTTGCGCACCAGGTGGACGGTGTAATTAACTCTCCAGAAAGCGCCAAGGGTTCTATTGGTTCAAATCAAAAAACCCGCCTTCAAAATCTAGAGTCCAAACTGAACCAAGCAGTCAACGATGTTCTCAGCACTTGGGCGCGCAACATAAATTCCCAGGAAACAAGTCACATCACTAAATTTCCGACGCTCTCAGTCAGGACGGCCAATGGCTTCACACTATCTCCCGCGCCTCATTCAAACAGCGTATGACGCAGGGCGCTTGAACTCGGTGGAAAAGATTATCAGGTTTGAGGGGAATCTTCACGGTACTCACACTTGGGGACAATCCTGTCCCAGCTGTTCAAGGCCATGAAGAGACACGGGAACATTGCACGTCACTACGAGATCTGCCTTCTGGCCTTCAGGGTAAAGGAGGCGCTGAATCGACCAAACAAGGACCACGTGATCAAGGAAAGCGCCCATCTTTTCGAGGGTGTGAAGAGCGGGCTCCCACGTAGCGTACGAATAGTTGTGTGGGACAGTTGGGTCAAGATTTGGAGCCGGAAATGGGATTAAACTCTGTACGGGAGTAAACCGGGTAACATCTACACTTATCCGAATGACAACTACGACGACGGTAAGAATCAGCACTGGACAGTTCACATAAGAGACAACGGGCGCTCGTTCCAGTTCGAGAACAAAGCAAATAACCACGTTCTCTACGCTGATAGCAAAGGACATGCGTACTCGTGCCATGCCACTCAAGACACCAAGTAGCGCTGGATGCTTATCCCTGTAAGTAACGATGGCGACTGGGTCTACATACGGAACCGAGCCACTGATGGACTCCTGGATGCAAATGAAAGACACCGTTGCACCTCCAGTCGCGAGTGCTGCTGTTCTACAGCGCATGCGAGTCTTTCTGCTTTCAACTCAAACTACTGGGATCTTGACTTCCAACAGTGGAGATTTACTTGAATGCTTACTATGGTTATTAGCCATATATTAAGCAAATGAAAGATTGGAGGGTTGACAATATTATTATTATTTGTGTTTTCTTTTTTTAATGCTTTTTGAATTTAATTTTTTTTACTTTTTTCCTGCTGATCTTATTATACGCAACCTGCATACTGCTTACTTACACCTATTCTACTCTGAGTCAAAATTTTCCCTAACTTGAGATTGTTATAAGATATTTGTGCAATTTGCAATTTCTGTAGTCAAAGTCGAGCACGATAATATTACATTCTTGGATTTTATAATATTTAATCACACTTGTAATAATTATTGTAAGCACACAAACTGTAATAAAAGTCTGTCTGACGCACTCAGCAGGTTTCTAATTCAAAGCAAACATATGCAATATATATTAATATACAAATCATTTTAATTAATTCAAGTTCATACTACCAGACTCAACAACTCAACCAGTGAGGAGATGAAAGGCAATTTAATTCAGTACAAGGAATTCATGTTAACACACTTAAAGTACCTGTCCACAATTCAGAGTCTTTTAAAAATAGCATAGTTTACAGAAGCATAAAAATGTGGAATTCTTTACCAAATGACTTGCGTGATTTTAAGATTAATGCTATCCGTCGTAGGCTTAGTGCCTGGATAATTAACTCACGTTTGTAACAATGTAACTATATCATAGGCTGTTAATATACTTATAATGACATGGTACTATCACACAATATCTATGTATGTATTAATTGTTTCTACCTTTCTCACTCTTACTATAGCTTATGTTGTCCGGTATTTGAAACCATTGATTAAGTTTGATGAATGACCCTTGACAACTGAATAAAGACATACAATACAATACAATACAAAGGCTACCTGATTAGTTTGTCTCACAATGGAATGGTTTCACATGGTACCCGCCAATTTCAAAAAGTCATGTCTACAGAAATTACAAATCAGTCTACTTTTAAATAGTGGAGATCTAAAGTAACTCGATTGCATTTTGTGTTTTTTTGGTATCAGTAGCCCGCCAAAGTTTTAAAACATTCAAATTTTAATATTTTGCCGCCCTGTAACTTCTACAGTTCTCATCCGATTTTAACAAAATTTGTTGTTTTCTAATGTTTAGACTCTTTTCTTAAAAGAAATTTCAGGATTTTTCAAGCTTCAAAAATTTTTATTTTTCCGAAAAATTTGGTCTTTAAAAATATTGTTTTCTCCAAAACTTTTCAAATATTATATTATGTATAATTAGGTGTATGAAGGTTACATGAAAAAAAGATATAATATTCAAACAGATGTATTTTAAAATATGTATTTATTGTTTACAGGCCAAGGAAATGTTTTGTTTATTACCATCACTAAAATAATAGTAATTAAATAATACTTGGAATTATTTAGTTTTTATTTATCAACCTTCTAACGTTACCTATGAACCCCCAGTAAACTCTACAAAGCTATTAGCTATAGTCTCACATCTGTGATTTACCTATATATAATAATTAATTATGTTTAAAATGGTTTGTGCGATAATAATTCAAAATAGTATGTTTTTAATTAATTATATATAGTAATATGAATGAATATTTTTGGCAGTTATTATTGTTTTAAAAATAATTATATTAGTAGGGTAGGACCTTGACTAACTAAACATTAAAATTATGTCTACATAATTACATATTTTTTTTCATAAATGTTTTATATGATTATGCATGTACAAGCTACAACATAATATCGTAAAGTATGCTAGAAATCCAGAAAAATAAATTTTTAGTAAATATTAGTTACATAATAATATACGAAAATTATCACACTAACAGTGAAGACTCAAAACAACCCTTTCACAATTTAAGCTAAAATTGAAGCCAAATTTGGCAAAATCACTAAATTAGAAATTTGAATGTGATAAATATTTACTAATTAACTACATATTACAAATTTTGAAATATCCCAAAATGTTACATTAATACGATACCTAAAAATGTACAAAATAATTTACTTGTTTTTGAAAAGTGTAAAATGTCTCTTTAAAATGGTGTTAAAAAATTGCAAAAACTTTATTATTTAATTATTTTTTTTGAATTGAAAACTGATCTTTGTATTCATGTCTTTATGAAAATTACAAAATGTTCGATTTACATGTTTTTAAAAAGTTGTAATAAGTTTCTATGAACGTCTTTTGGTAAAGCACATACATTTTAAATTACGTCTTTTTAAAAATCCTCAAAATTTAACATTTACCTCTTTTTAAAAATCTTAAAAATTTTACATTTACGTCTTTTTAAAAATCCTCAAAATTTTACATTTACCTCTTTTTTAAAATTAAAAAGTTTTTACATTTACGTCTTTTTTTTAAATTGCAAATGTTCAATTTACACGCTTCTAAAAATTGCAAAACATTAAATTTACATGTTTTTAGAATATATGATCAAGTTTTTGTATTTTTGTTGATAGCAAGTTTTAGCAAAAAATCGAAATAGACAGTTTTGATTCTTCACTCCCCATATGATATGAACCCACACTTTCTCAGTAATTAATTTCCCACTCTTGATTCGTCCCGTAGTTCTGTGAGTAGGTATTTGGTTTGGTCCTCTTATTAGTTTTGCTCCCAGTGAACCAGGATGACTCCAGGTAGCCCCCTGACAAATAATTCCCGCTCCGCCGATTTCGAAGGTTAATATTCACATTGCTCCCGTTAACCGGCAGGATTTGCCACTGCATCGCATGGTCCCCCCTTGACAACTTGGCCCCTTCAACCCGCTTCCCCCCATCCTCATAGAAAGCCATGGAAGTTTCCAGATTTACAAAAGAAAAGTAGCGCCCAGAATCATAAGCCACTACCCTCCATTTCTGGTTTTGGCCGCGCTTGTAGTTGTTATGGGGATACAGGTAAATATTACACCAAGAACTGATGTACAGTGTGTAGCCAGGATTTCCGACGCTCTCAAGGACCACGTAGCCCTCATACGTTTCATCGAATGCGAGTCGGCGGATTCCTTGCGGGAGGCCTGCGGCGAATTGGGCGAGTAGCGTGACCGCCGCCTCTGACCCGTCCATCTTGTCACTCTTGACGCTCGCGGCTAGAAATGAAAGCTGTGCCTGCTCTGCTAAATCCGG
>JAQFZE010005801.1:0-10015 GCA_034695245.1 Dicyrtomina saundersi
GTATGATATTATTATGGATGAAGCAGAAATCTCAGAAATGTGCTTTAAGGTAATGCCGTCTAAAACCTGCACAATGAGTGAAAATCAACGGCGCGAAAATTTGAATTTCCGTAAGATCTACAGTTTAAAAAAAACAAATGTAAATAGTGGAATTAATAGTGCAATAACTGCAAATGTTACTTCGGCTCGGCGTATATTAAACTACAATGGCAATTGGCAATTCAAATTCATTTGATTGTAAACTTGTAACCTTCGATGGAAAAACAATTTAAATATTTATTTCGTAACTATTTTGCTTAATCAATACTAAGTAGTAGGCACTGTAGGCAGTTAGGCAGAAGTAAATTGTTTGCGAATGAAGCTACAGCTTAAAAATTGTCCTCCTTGTTCCTTGACTTTATGGTTGTGCAATTAAAAGTAAGCACGTTCAAGCTATTGTTTTGTTGGTAGAGCGAGATCGAGAAAGTTCCCACGAGCAAAGTTTTTTCCTCAGCCGGCAAACTAAAAAACTAAATAGCTATAGCTACAAGTTGCACAGTTATTTCATCAGCCGGAGCCGGAGCCGGATCTGCTACCTATCTACTGTCTGTCAGGTTTGTCAGTGGGTTTATTAGTCTTTAATTAATTGTTAATGAATGTTGGTAATTTTTGGTTGTGAAACATGAAAGGACCATTGTGTCATTGATGTTGCGGCTCTCGACATGAATATCTTTCATCTTTCTTTAGGCAATTGGCAATCAACACCATTACCTTTATACCATTTACACTTTTGACTACGTTTGACTTTCAAGTTTGCACTGTGACACTGTGACTTGGTTTGACATATTTCAGTCCCACTGTTGACTGTTTATTGAACTCCCACCGACCGCCAACAAGATTGACTTTTAAAACTTTTAAGAATTAAAAACCTCGCAGTTGACAGCGCAGTAATTTGATTTAGGGTCAGGATTTAAATATTGATAATTAATTGATTTTTTGAACGATATATTTTAAAATTAAGTATGCAGTAGGTAGTCAATCTATAATTTGTAATTTACGAACAAAAAATGACCATTTTAATTGTACTTCATCATATTCAATATATTTTGTTTGTTTGATTTCAGGTTTAGCCTTTTTTCGGCGGAGTTGACTGGTTAAACTTGAAAACAAAGAGTTTTTGAGCAATTCAAGAAAATGCTTTCTCGATCGATTCGATTAAATCGAATTGTTAACCTGACCGCATGGCACACTCAACATCAGCGACGAGTGGTGGAGCTGAGTCGTCGTTGCTACAGTTTACAATTTTTAAATGATGGACACAGTAGAGCTCACGCAGTCACCTCAGGTTACTCCAATGCTCGTCAGTTAACCTCAGCTCTGAATGGAAATAAAATATCCCGGAGTTTTAGTTCTCAGCAAAGTAGTAGTAACGATGACAATAATAACGATGATAGTAAAGTAAAAAAAACAGAAGAAATTGTACCCGAAAATTCAGAGACCAAGCATCACCCACCTTCAAGTTTACTTCTTCCTGCTACAATCACAATACCTGATGAGTGGCCCCAAGTGCCAGTATTAGCTGTTGCCAGAAACCCCGTGTTTCCACGTTTCATTAAAATCATCGAACTTCAAGATACAAAGTTAGTTAATTTGATTCGAAACAAAGTTAGGGTCGGTCAACCGTATGTCGGTGTTTTTCTAAAGCGTGACGAGCAGTAAGTAACATACCAATTAAATTACATATCCTAGAGCTATTGTTTGCCTTTAAACATTTTTTAAAATTACCATTGATGTAGTACATAATTTTGATTTTTTTTTTGTGTTCGTTAAATACCTATAAACGTGCTTTATTTTTGTTAGATGTGATAAAGAAGTTGTATCATCCGTGCAAGAGCTTCACAATGTAGGCACATTTTGCCAAATCGTGGAGCTCCAAGACCTCGGAGATAAGTTAAGAATGATTGTTATGGCACATCGGAGAATCCGTCTCCTGGGTCAAGTTGTTTTAGACGAAGCCCCAAGTGCTATGGAGTCCCCTGTGTCAACACCAGCACCAGCGGCAACAACAACAACACTCGCAGAAGAGCTCGACAAGAGTAAAGCTCTGCGTCGTAGAAATAAGCGATCTCAAAGAAAAACTATTGAAGAGGAAATAAAAGAAGCCACCCCGCTCACAGCTTCCAGTGACACTTCTGCTAAACCCAAAGAACCTGAAGCTAAACAGATCACTGAGGCCAAACAACAACAAGATCCAGAAGCAGCAATAAAGGAAGCCACTACTGTAGAGACTACTACAGAGTCTGGTGCAGAAACTAATGCAGAAGCTCCTGCTCCAACAATGAATGTAGTCGAGACAAAGGTTACAACACCTGAGACACCCCCAGCATCCTTCGACCCGGTTCAAGTCCTTATTGTAGAGACCGAAAATGTGAAACATTCACCCTTTGCCATGTCAACTGAAATCAAGGCTCTTGTACAGGAAATTGTACGAACTATCCGTGATATAATCCAGTTGAATCCATTATATCGGGAGTCGGTTCAATCCGTTTTAATTCATGGGGAGCGTGTTGTAGAGGATCCAGTTTATTTGTGTGATTTAGGGGCTGCCATTACTGGCTCTGAAAATCACGAGTTTCAGAATGTTTTAGAAGAAACGAACGTATGTCTTTTAATAAATTAATATTTACAATATGTCTTCCGCTCTTTGATTTATCAGTTTTGGATGGACCATATTATTTTAAAATATGCATGTTTATTGTTAATATTTATGCATGACAATGTTTTTAATATAATAGATCACAAAGCGTTTAATGGCCACCCTATCAATGTTGAAAAAAGAACTGGAACTTAATCGTCTTCAGCAAAAGATTGGGAGGGAAGTTGAGGAGAAAGTGAAGCAACAGCACAGGAAGTACATGCTGCATGAGCAACTGAAGGCGATTAAGAGAGAACTGGGCATAGAAAAAGATGATAAGGAAACGATCGAAGAAAAATTTAGACTTCGTCTGAAGGTATGATATCTATTCAACAGAATGCACAGTATTCAAATTTGGTTTTATCTTTGACTTTGGCTACGTTATAGTTTTTTTTTTGACTTGTGGTTTTAAAGGACAAAGTAGTTCCGCAACCTGTTCAAGATGTGATCGAAGAAGAAATTGCAAAGCTAAGAACGCTAGACAGCCATGCTTCGGAGTTTAAGTATGTGATCTTATTTTTTCAAAAATATCTTATTTTTTAAACTTGTAAGTAGTTATTCGTAAATTCTTAATTGTTCTATTGTTAAAAATCATTTATTTTAACTTTATGTAGCGTGACAAGAAATTATGTGGACTGGCTAACAATCCTTCCTTGGGGTTTCTCATCCCAAGAAACGCTAGAATTAAAGAGTGCCGAGGAGGTTTTAAATGAAGACCATTACGGAATGGAGGATGTAAAAAAACGTATTCTTGAGTTCATCGCTGTAAGTAAACTTCGGGGAACAACTCAGGGAAAGATTTTGTGCTTCTATGGACCACCTGGAGTTGGCAAGACGAGTATTGCACGATCTATTGCAAAGGCCCTTAACAGAGAAGTAATTTTCGAATACTAATTACATACTAATATTTTGAAATCAGTGAATTATATTCCGTGCGTATTATGTTAAATTACGAATAATCATTACTTAATGATTTACTTATTTTATAGTGCTATTGTAAGGATTTGTGTTCTTTACTTAAAACTAAAATAAATGTTGTCGTTGTATAATTAGTATTTCAGATTTAGTGTGGGTGGAATGACGGATGTCGCAGAGATCAAAGGGCATAGAAGAACTTACATTGGCGCCATGCCGGGGAAAATAATTCAGTGCCTAAAAAAAGTTAAAACGGAAAATCCTCTTGTGCTAATCGATGAAGTGGATAAAATGGGACGGTATGTGAATTATGCATTTTGAACATGTATATAGTATATATGAATTGCGTATATGTGCCTACTTATGAAATATATTAACAGACTATTAATATAAAAACATACTGTAACGTATTGCTCGCTCGGAGTTTACTATTTTTAGTTTGCTTAATTTATGTTTTTATATTTTATATATCTACACGATTGTACGATTGTTGACGCACACGATATAAATATAATGTATTTATATGTTGGTACTAATTTCGATTTTCATTATGTCTTATAACTCAGTACTTACCTACTTAATTGTAATTGAAATTATAGGCACAGTTACTTAGGAGACCCAACGTCAGCTCTACTGGAACTTTTGGATCCTGAACAAAATGCAAATTTCCTGGATCACTATTTGGACATTCCGGTAGACTTATCCAAAGTGCTCTTTATTTGTACAGCAAACGTCACGGATACAATTCCGGAGCCACTTAAAGATCGGATGGAGATGATTGACGTGTCTGGTTATGTACTTGAAGAAAAACTAGCTATTGCCCAAAAATATTTAATCCCACAACTGATGAAAAGTTCTGGTTTGAAAGATGAGCAAGTTGCTATCCAAGAGTCTGCCTTGGTATCTCTTATTCATTCATACTGCCGGGAGTCAGGTGTTCGTAATTTGCAAAAGCACATTGAAAAAGTAAGCAAAGAATCAACTAAAAAATTAATTCGAATAAGAATAAATAATTATTAAACTAAAACAGAAAGAATCTTTTAATTGCCAGTTAATCATAAGTAATACAGAAATAATAATTAATTGTGTTTTGTTTGAAACAGATTTTTAGAAAAGCTGCATACAAAATAGTTGAAGCAGACCTAGGGCCAGAACAAGAAACTGTCAAAGTTGACGTTTCTGCAGAAAATATAGAGACATTCGTTGGGAAGCGTATTTTTACTCAGGATAGACTTTATGACGTGACCCCACCAGGGGTTGTGATGGGCTTGGCGTGGACATCTATGGGTGGATCAACTCTATTTATTGAAACAAGTCTCAGACGGCCAAGGATAATTGACCCTGCGAAGGAGGAAGGCAGTTTAGAACTAACGGGGCAACTGGGTGATGTAATGAAAGAGTCTGCTCAGATTGCGTACACATTCGCGAAAACATTTTTACAATTTCAAGATGAGACAAATCGCTACCTGTTAAATTCTCATATTCATCTTCACGTTCCGGAAGGAGCAACACCAAAGGATGGACCCAGTGCGGGTTGTACAATTGTGACAGCTCTCATTTCTATAGCTACGGGGAAGCCAGTTCGAGCAAATACTGCTATGACGGGTGAAGTCTCCCTCACTGGAAAGATTCTCCCTGTTGGAGGAATTAAGGAAAAGATACGGGCGGCTAAAAGGGCAAACGTGACGAGTATAGTTCTTCCATTCGAAAATAAAAAAGATTTCGATGATCTTCCTAGCTTTATTAAAGATGGTTTGGATGTTTTATTTGTGAAAGAGTATAAAGAAATATATGATTATATCTTTTCATCTTAGGTTTTTTGAAAGTGTTATAATTTCCTAAACAATTGTTACTTACTTATTTTAAATTGTTAGGTTTTATCTTTATCGTTAGTCACATTGTCAAAATAAAACATAACTCGATATTATGATTTCTACGGTATATGATTTCAATTTGTATTTAATTATTGAGTTGCTTTCTTGCTTTTTTTAGTTAAAGCATAAATAAAATTACATCTTTTTTTAAAATGCGTTTTTTTGACAATGTAGGGGTGGAATCTAGTAAAATATGATATTTGGTTGGATCGGTAGTGCCTTTAATATTGTTAATCCTGAAAATTGAACTCGTGATTTTTTATGAAGATTTTGGATAAAAACCGTTAGCAATTTTGTACCTACCCACCTAATTTTTGACTGACTGCATATATCAGATTTTTTGTACTTAAACTGTGTACCTGCGAGAACGAGAACTGGACTTTTTTAAATTGCTTGATTTTGAAAACTTGATTTTTAAAAGGAAGTTGCGCTCTCAAAACTACAAGAAGACACTTTGAAATTTATAAAAATGCATATAATTTTGAAAGGCGTGATTTAATTTATAATGAAAAATACATACATATACATGGTCATTTTTTGTAGATTGTAGAATCAGTTGTGCATAATACAATATTAAGATATAATAAAATTATTATTATTCCTTCATAAAATAATTTTACAAAACTTGACTTGGAAGTTACTTAAGCACCCATTGAAAAAGTAAGAACATTTTATATAGTAATAGATTTGCAAATAGCAAATAATAACACAAAACATAATAATTAATGCTTAACGTGAATTATAAGTTTTAAATATACCTATGTATTATATAGCTATATTAATAATTATATTAAGTCTTTACTTTTGCAAGCAAACTCTGCATTTAGAAACCATAAAGGTGTATTTCTGCAATCGAGGCTGCGGCTCATTGGAATTACTACTGTCAATGCCTTGACCCACTGCTGAGGACGACCCTGACCCCGTCCCATCACTCACAATTGCAAGCCAGTAAGCTTGACTTTTTGAGGGCAGCTCTGACGCTTCTGTCTTACAATTTGATTGTCCATTGTTACTGTTACCGCCGTCACATTTTATCACCGGTGTGGCGTCGAAATTTTCTAAGCAACTCTCACTGTTGGATAAACTCTGGAACTGAAAGGTTTACAAAACAAAAAATTGTAATTAATTCTGAGGTTTAAAACAAACGGGATTAAGAGGACAGGAGTTGCTTTTTATAGTTCAGTTACATTATGTAATTTTAAAAAAAGTTTTCAATAATTAATTGTAAGAATGTAAAAACAAAAATCTTACATGTGCAAAACTATAACCCCTCCACAAAGTATCCCACCCCCTGGGACAATCTGGAAAAGTAATGGACTGGCTATGGAAGGTGACCACAGTGGAAGGAGCCTCACAAACGGCGCATCTGGATGGAGTGATGACCTGTGTCGCTGGAGACGTATCTTCTCCAGAAGTATTTGAATTTTTTGATGATGATAACCAAAACGATTGTGAATTCTCTTCCAGGGAACAAATCTCATCCTTCCCATTACAATTAGCCAAGAGTGAAGGTGAAAATACTTTCTGGCATGAGGCCAATCCGTTCTGACTCTGAATATGAACTTGCTTCCCATTCTTTGTCGAGATTGAGAGGAGGCTGTAGCCATCGTAGATTTTAATGAAGGATGCAGGGCACGTCGCTGGAGACCCGGATTGACTGTGACGGACCATCAGCCGCTTTGAACCCGGTCCTCGTGGTCCTACGAAATTGAGAAAAATTGCATTCATTTCAAATGTTGCAGTTTTTACTAGGCATTTTAATATAGTGCGATGCTGAATTCTTATATTCAACCAGTTTACACTTTTAAAAACATGCATATTATGTACAGTTAGCCTGTTTTAGTTGTCAAGTTTTTGTACCATTTTCAAAATCACTGCACCAGAACAATTTGCGCTTTTAAAAAAGTAGGTGATTATTACTTTTTGTACATTTTCAAAAGTAGCTGATTATGATTTTTTGTACATTTTCAAAAGTAGTATGTGATTAAGATTTTTTGTACATTTTCAAAAAGTAGGTGATTATGATTTTTTGTACATTTAAAAAAAACTTATAATGTACCATTTTACGATTTGAAAAACTTGTAATAATTAATTTACGTATAATTACATATAATTGTTAGTACATTTTTGAAAATTTTCAGCATACCTTTTTTGGTAGGTATAGATAATTACAGTAATATGCAAAATTGCTAATTGATATAGTCATATGTAATTTATAACGACAATTACCTGGAAGCCCAGGTAATCCAGCCAAGCCGATGGGCCCCCTTTCACCAGGTAAGCCAGGAACTCCGTGAACACCATCCTTTCCATTTAATCCTGGAAGGCCTGGGACACCCCGTTCTCCTCTTGGTCCTTGTGGTCCGGACATACCTTGCAATAATGGAATGGTCGACTGAATTCCATCATCTAAGTACATTCATAAAAATTAATTAGCGTTAAGTTAATTCTTACATTGTATTTACAATAATATACTTTAAGCACACCATTAAATTAAGTATGATCATTATAAACTATAGTTGGGGTTGGGGCTACCTGGAGCTGCATTCAAATTGGGCTGGACAAGGCTGGAGCGTGCGAAGGCTGCAGCTGCAAGATTTTCCACTCCTCGAACAACAACTTGCGATGCGGATTCTCCATAACCAGTGTCTGTCTCCACTACACATGTGTACTGCCCTTCATTCTCTGGTTTAACGCTCGTTATCTAATTTTATAAAAGTTACAATTAAAATATTTACATATTCACAAAGTTCATCCACTCTGCAATACCATCACTATGAATATTGTTTGGAAATATATAAGTTTTAATTAAATGACGTAAAACTTTGACTAAAATGTTGTATGGGCTGATGCCAAATTGAATATTAATCATATTTATATTTTTTCAAAGTTCAAAATTTTACCGTTAATTGAGCTTCCTTAGCAATTACATTCTCAGGCAGTCCGGTCATCCCATCATTAAACTTCCATGAAATAACATCCGACGTCCCATTGTAGTAACATTTCAAGCTAACATTGTCACCTTCCTGTGAGACAGATCTCTTTGGTGACACGCCAACTTTCAATACTCTCTTTGCTACATATTTAAAAAATATAAAAATAAATAATAGTAAGCCTAATTATATGCAAACCTTTTGCATAAACAAAAGACAAAGTTCAAACTTAACTTACATACATAACGACCAACATATCGTCTGTGAAGAACCAAAATGACCCATATACAATTTAAGCTAGAATCAAAATTAGCTATGTCATAAAAACAAAATGAGAAACATGTGTAAAATGTTAATTACGAGCTTTTGAAAAACGTAAAATGTTCTATTTTCATGTTTTTCAACAATGGGAAATTTTCGATTCACATGTTTTCGAAAAGGTGCAAAATGTTCTAATTCCATGTTTTCGAAAAGGTGCAAAATGTTTTATTTCCATGTTTTCGAAAAGGTGTAAAATGTTCTGTTTTCGAAAAGGTGCAAAGGTTCTAATTCCATGTTTTCGAAAAGGTGCAAAATTTTCTAATTCCATGTGTTCGAAGTGTAAAACGCTGTATTTACATATTTTTGAAAAGTGCAAAATGTTCTATTATTAAATGCTCTCAAGACATATTTGAATATTTTTGCAGATAGTGGATATTGTTTTTAGCTAAAAATTGATATGGGTCATTTTGGTTCTTCACAGACGATATTAATATTTGTAATAGTTAACTAGCAATTAATTATTATTAAATATTATTACCTGGGACACTAGAACCCGTTGAACTGTCAAATCTTCTACTGGACCTAGCTCCACTGGGGCTTGCAATGCTAATGTCAATTCCATTTTCCACCAAACCCGCTGCGGATGATGAAACCGCTCTACACACGCACTGATCCACTTTAAATCTTTCCGCCATTGCATTCTCTGTTATTACACATTTAAAAATACATTTAATTAAAATAACATTTTAAAATCTATTTACTCGCTGAGGTCTGTGTCTGTCCTATAATTCTAATAGTGAATAATGATAATTGCCTTTAAGGTGGTGATGGTGGGTAGGTAAATAAAAAAATAAATTATCATAATTCGTGACCGTTGCCGCCTATACTAGTAGCGTGTAGTAGCTCTATGTGGGGCAAAATGTAAAACATCTGTGCTTTTGCCATACAGCTTATGATGATGATATCGTGCATTGCCAAAACAAAAACTGCTAATGTAACCATAATTAATACTGTTCCAGTTCCAGTTCCAACATAGCATCTACATACAGCAGCCTGGCTAAGTGCTATGCATAAATTAGGTTAATTACAAAAATCTACTTTACAAAAAATCACCGTGTGTGTGTGTAAGTATACCATAGTATTATCTCGAAATTAAAATTACCTACCTAATTAAAAATAGAAGTTACTCACACACAGTTAAATATTGTAATTATATATCTAAGCACCTAGGTAAATAGGTAGGTAGCATGTAGGTAAGTACAGCCCTTTATTCAAGCAAATGTGTTTTATTGGGAACGCTCAGATTTCCATATCGCTCTTTCAAATCTAACGATTAATGATGTGTCCGTCGGCAGTCA